>JAVTVY010014823.1:0-66381 GCA_036873755.1 Hanleya hanleyi | reverse complement strand
TAAATACCTTCATGTACTGCCCGAAAATGGCCACTTTCGCTACTACTCGTACCGATGACGTCACCGATGACGTCACAGATGACGCGAACATCCCTCAAATCGGAATGTACACTCGAGAACTACAAGATGACACCTTCGAGGACGCATTCGAACCGTGAATAGCCCATCTCGATCCCAAATACCTTCATGTACTGCCCGAAAATGGCCACTTTACTTAATACAACCAACTGCGCATGCGCAGATTGACGCGACATGCATTCAAAAACACACCATTCTGACTCTACCCCACACAAGCTTCACTTTGACACCTCACACGACCCATTCGAACCGTGATTAGCTCATCTCTAACCCAAACACACCCCTACATAGCACCCAAAATGCCTGTTTTCTATACTACGGCCAGACTGCGCATGCGCAGACTATTGAACACGGACGAACCATTAGCCCAGTCAGATGCTGCTGCACGAGAGCTTCAAAATAAGACCTCACTCGACCCCATTGGACCACCAGGGACTCACCTAGACTCCAACATGTCCATCCCGTATGGCCCTATACACCCATAGCCATGCAGTATAGGCCTATGGGCCTACCCAGGCCTTGGTGACTTTTTTCAAAAATTTCACCGATTCGCTCCGCAACACTTCCTATCGTGTTCTAAATGACGAGACGAGTAAAACGAGACCCCACAACCCTACCGCAAATGTATAGAAGTACGTTTCCCAGGGGGATAAACATTGAACCTATACCCCAGTATGGGACTATATGGGGCTCGGTGACTTTTTTCAAAAATTTCACCGATTCGCACGGCGACACTTCCTATCATGTTCTAAATGACGAGACGAGTAAAACGAGACCCCACAACCCTACCGCAAATGTATAGAAGTACGTTTCCCAGGGGACAAACATTGATCCTATACCCTCAGTATGGGACTATATGGGGTTCGGTGACTTTTTCAAAAATTTCACCGATTCGCACGGGGACACTTCCTATCATGTTCTAAATGACGAGACGAGTAAAACGAGACCCCACAACCCTACCGCAAATGTATAGAAGTACGTTTCCCAGGGGGACAAACATTGATCCTATACCCTCAGTATGGGACTATATGGGGTTCGGTGACTTTTTTCAAAAATTTCACCGATTCGCACGGGGACACTTCCTATCATGTTCTAAATGACGAGACGAGTAAAACGAGACCCCACAACCCTACCGCAAATGTATAGAAGTACGTTTCCCAGGATGGTCCTATACCTCCCATACCCCATATAGGCATTTTCCCGTAATTTAGGATAAAGTCCGTATTCCGTATTTTTTCAGGAAAATTTTTACATACACCCACCCTGGAACTAGGGGGAGATAACTCTATTGATAGACAAGCCCCGTTAAGCCCGTCGACCTATATACCCCTCATACCCCATATAGGCATTTTCCCAGGTTTTTCGATAAAGTCCGTTTTCCGTTTTTTTTTTTCAGGAAAAACTTTACATGCACCCACCCCATTGCCTGAACGCCTCTTCACCTAGGCTTCACTTTGATACCTCACTCGACCCCATTGGACCATTAGTAGCTCCCCTAGCTCCAACACGGCTATTTGCATACCCTTGGACCACCGCGCATGCGCAGAATGCCGCTATTTCAACCCCACACCCAGTCCATTAGATGCCCCTTCATGAATGCTTCACATTGATACCTCACTCGACCCCATCGGCCCACTAGGGGCTCCCCTAGCTCCAAAAAGGCTATTTTCATACCCTTCGACCACCGCGCATGCGCAGAAGGCCGCTATTTCAACCCCACACCCAGTCCATTAGATGCCCCTTCATGAATGCTTCACATTGATACCTCACTCGACCCCATCGGTCCACTAGGGGCTCCCCTAGCTCCAAAAAGGCTATTTTCATACCCTTCGGCCACCGCGCATGCGCAGAAGGCCGATATGTCAACCCCACACCCAGTCCATTAGATGCCCCTTCATGAATGCTTCACTTTGATACCTCACTCGACCCCATCGGTCCACTAGGGGCTCCCCTAGCTCCAAAAAGGCTATTTTCATACCCTTCGGCCGCCGCGCATGCGCAGAAGGCCGATATGTCAACCCCACACCCAGCCCATTAGATGCCCCTTCACCTAAGCTTCACTTTGATACCTCACTCGACCCCATCAGTCCACTAGCGGTCCCTACAGATTGCCGAACATTCTCACGAAAACCCACGGGTTTGGGACTACTTTCGGTCCGCGGAGGCAGACCGCATCACCGCCAGACCGCATCACCGCGGAGAAATACATGCCCCCAAGGTCACGCCCCATTCACCCAAACCGGAAGTGACGTCATACCTGCGCACAACACTCCTGCGCACACCCCCAATACACCCCAAAAACCCCCCTTCGCGCATGCGCAGTGAGGCGCTATCTTATCAATTTACTCCTTCTATACTACTTAGGTATTTGAAATTTATGTAAAATGGTTCTGACACAGCGATATAGTCAACAGTACTCCGCCCATTGTATGTGTGACACGTAAATTTTCCAAAGGCATCACCTGGGGCTCTGCCATTAAGAATTAATAACTTGTGACTAGATAGGGTTTCAATCAAGTTTCGCCCAAATGTATTAACAGATTTGTCGAGGTTTTTGCGGGGTAGCTGTATACAATTGAATGACCCATCGGGCTCCATTAGTGGATATAAACTCTGGTTTTTCACCTGTTCTGGCATTAAAATCACCACCTAACATAATATGCCCCTTATTACTGTATTGACAGATGAGGGCATCCAACTCTTCAAAGGGATCTAACCCTGCATTATGTTTCCAGTAAGCAGAGTTATCAGGCCTGAAGTATACAATACCAATAAAGAGGTCCTTTTCAAGATTAGGTGAAGATTTAGATATTTTGACCCATACCATGAGATCAGAATTAAAAACCACAGTAACTTCAAGGACCGATCTGTACAACAATGCTATACCACCACGTGGTCTACGGCCATTTATAGCCTGGTCCTTATTAAAATTTTTAAAACAATAACCAGGAATGTCAACATTAAAATCTGAAGACTGCCAAGTTTCAGTTAAACCAACGCAACTAAATTTACAAATCGACCTAATGAAATCTGGGTCATCAAGCTTACTATCATCCAAACCTTGCACATTCCAAAAAGAACAACTGAAACGTTCCATCAGGAAAATTTCAAATCAAAAATACAGTTGCAGATTTGCATACAAACAATTATATCATAGCAGATGCCAATAATTCAATCGTATCCAAAATTACCCACTGAAAGGTATTAATAGTACATGACTAGCAGGGTGAGAATTCAAAATCAATTCCAATACAACCTACTATAACCGACTGTCACGATTAAAGGACAATACTGACCACAACTGATAGTATTAATTTTCAATAATATACACGATATCATGCATGATGGTTGAACATCGGACTGGCTTTACACGACTGAGATATTTCATGAAATAGCCACGCCGGAACATTTAAATGTATCAATTTGATCGTGTGGAATCATTATTTCTAAGAAGTAGACCGTTCACTACTGTTATATCAATGACAGTTTTACCAGTTAGAAAGTCTGAGTAAAATAATCATGCAAGAGAGCAACTACACAGACAATTCACTGATATGGAGGGTCTGTGATACGTGGGGGAGCAACTCTTCTTGTACTCCAGCATTAAGGCCCCAGCAGTGTGGACCACATGTTAATAGGTCGGTTTTGAAAAGAATGCAATATCTTCCAACTTTCTATAAAACTGAAACTTTATGTTTGCATTTGTTAGTATCTTGTGGTGGTATATATGTTTTTTTTTTACAATACTTTGATAAAAAAAAAAAAAAAAAATCTATGTCAAATTATTTTTGGTGTACCAGATCTCTATTTTGCGAAGTTCAAATCTCTAATTAACCTATTGAATAATAAGTATAGGACCTTAATCATGATACCCAGCTGGAAGGTATATTTGAAATATTCAATACATAAAAAGATTTATTATATCTGGAAAATTTTTGTGGCCATTAAATTTTGCTGGAAAACAAAACTTTGAAAGATAATTGATACCGGTACCGGTAACTGAACATAATTAAAGGCCGCCTATTTCTTACTCAAAAAGATATTTGGAGATGTTAAATTTGAGATGTGGTGCTCCAAAAATTGACAAAAAATTAAAAAAAATTAGCATCAAAATATTTTTAACTTGCTCCCATATATACGCCAATATTCTAGAAAGTACACACATAAACGTTTTATAAAATTATCTCTATTGTAAGTTGGGAGATAATTGCTGGTTAAAAAGTCAGGACAAAGAGAGAATATACATCTTGCAATTTACATAATTTCTCATAGGAAATGCTACAGTCTTGTAAGAAATTCTTGCAGAAATATGCCCTAAATATTTGAGGATAAAAAAATTACAATACTGGAATCGAAATATCACAGAATAGGTTTAGTTCTAGAGACCGAGAATAATTGAACTTGGTCCGTGTACACTTGACAATTCAGCTTTCCATCTTGCAAAATTGAAAATAGAAAGATGGAAAGCTCTACATCGCTCCCGCGTTCGAGCTTTCCATCTCGCAAAATCGAAAGTTGAATGATGGAAAGCTCTACATCGCTCCCGTGTTCGAGCTTTCCGTCTCGCAAAGTTGAAAGCTGAAAGAAGATGGAAAGCTCTACATGGCTCCCGTGTTCGAGCTTTCCATCTCGCAAAATTGAAAGTATATGGAAAGCTCAGCATCGCTCCCGTATTCCAGCTTTCCAAAATGAGTTTATGTCATACGAGAGCGATACTTTATTAAATTTGATCTGGTTTCTCCAAACTTACAACATTTGCATTTACAACAAAATTTTGAAAAGCTGGAATACGGGAGCGATGCTGAGCTTTCCATCTTTCTACTTTCAATTTTGCGAGATGGAAAGCTCGAACACGGGAGCGATGTAGAGATTTCCGTCTTTCTACTTTCAATTTTGCGAGATGGAAAGCTCGAACACGGGAGCGATGTAGAGATTTCCGTCTTTCAGCTTTCAACTTTGCGAGACGGAAAGCTCGAACACGGGAGCGATGTAGAGCTTTCCATCTTTCTACTTTCAATTTTCAAGATGGAAAGCTGAATTGTCAAGTGTTACTCGGACCATTATCATCCCGAAAATTGATAAATTCGTGGGAAAGTAAATGTCAAACACTGAATTGAATAACATCAAAGATATATGTATCTTGCGTGCGTCGATTCGTATTACTATTGGGGTTGATAGTTCTCAAACAAGTTGTCTTCCTCAAAACGAGTGTACACTCGTTTCAAAAAGCTTTCTTTTCTGAAAATCGGAAAATAACAATCTAATGAATTTGTAAAAGTAACTGCATCACCGCATCTCATCAAGATATTCAGGAACATGACTGAGGAATTAGATGAATATTTCCAGGAATCCTTGGGGTATTTTGTAAGATTGTTTATGCCTTGAATGGGAAAGCATAAACGGCGATTTTGACAGAGCTCTAGAATTTTTGTTTCCGGTGCTGGAGAACGCTAACGAAAATTATCGCTCGCAAGTAGTAGGGTCTACCCTTATTCGGTCAGTTTTGGACGAGTGCGCATGTGTTTTTGCACAGGTATGACGTCACTTCCGCTTTATGGTGAAGGTCATGAGGCCTTGTGCGCAGGAGTGTTCTGCGCAGGTATGACGTCACTTCCGGTTTGGGTGAATGGGGCGTGACTTGTGAGGATGATAGGAGATGTACTGACCTGTCTGTGGGGATGTCGTTCATCTCCGTGTCTTTTCGGTGAGAGGTCCTTGATCCTTGATCCTTGATCCATATGCCAGTGGCACGCAAAACTCTAAGGAATAACTCTCTACTTCTCACTGGTACTTAACACAAAGTAAACACACTATGTACTGAGGTATGTGATGGTTTCGGATCGGATCACAGGCTCTCACACTTTGGGGGCTCCTCGATCTTAAAGAGTCCAGTTGTGTGGAGGAATCGGCAGAGTAATGTGGCAGTCGTCGTACGGTATTCTGCTGGCTCATCAGTGTCATTGCCGAGCAGTGAAGAGCAGTGTAAAAAGTCTAACTCGGAGAAGTTCCCTCTCTGCATCATATTTAGGGCAGCGCGGATCAGGACATGTTCTGTGGTGACAGCCTCACCACAGCTGCAGAGGGGAGGTCCATTTGCTTCAAAATTGGAGCGGTAAGCTTTTAGACAAGAGTAGCCTGTACGGAGCTGAGTAAGGGCTACAGACCATTCTCTGGATGGAACGTCAAATACTGGTTTGAGCTGGATAGTGGGTTTGTACTGGTAGAGATGTCTTCTCCGGTCCGACATGTCCCACCGTCTCTGCCATTTTTTCTGAGATAGGTGTCGGCTAGCCTGTTTTACTTCTTGCGATGTAATGATGTTGTTTTCCAGGGGAAGTGTTCTAGCCTCGTTTGCTGCTTCGTTGGCCAACTGGTCAGCAACTTCATTTCCAGCTATATTCGCATGTCCAGGGGCCCAGATGAATTCAATATTCATTCCCTGCTCTTCTAACTGGTGGATGGACTGAATTATAGCCTGAATTAGGCGATGGTGGCTATTTGGCTCCCAGTTCAAGGTAAGGACTCCAACTGCACACTGACTGTCGGAGAGGATGTACAGTGGAGCAGAGTGAGGAATGG
The DNA here is from genome assembly GCA_036873755.1 of Hanleya hanleyi. Classification (NCBI taxonomy): domain Eukaryota; kingdom Metazoa; phylum Mollusca; class Polyplacophora; order Lepidopleurida; family Hanleyidae; genus Hanleya; species Hanleya hanleyi. Next base: position 59,724 of record JAVTVY010014823.1, on the reverse strand, counting down.
TAGTTTTTGATGCGGCCCTGATGTAGTTGAGCACCTGTTGGATGGCATCAACCATCCTGTTGGATGGCATCAGGAGCATGTACTGGGGTTTTTCCCCACAATGTCGTTCACCTCCGTATTTCTTCGGTCAGGTCCGTGGGAGCTTGTACTGGGTTTTTCCCACAATGTCGTTCACCTCCGTGTCTTTTCGGTGAGGTCCGTGAAGATGTGGCGGGAGGTACCGAGAGATGTGACGGAGGTGTGCGAAGAAACACGGAGAATACCGAAGAGGCACAGTGAGTTCGTTGAGGTTCATGAAGGTGTGCCGGAGGTGACCGAAAAGACCCGGAGGTGACCGGAGAGTGCCGGAGGTGACCGAAAATATCCGAATGTGATCACCGGAGAGTGCCGGAGGTGACCGAAAAGACCCCAAGGTGACCGGAGAGTGCCGGAGGTGACCGAAAAGACCCGAATGTGATCACCGGAGATTGCCGGAGGTGACCGAAAAGACCCGGAGAATACCGAAAAGACACATGGAGAATCCGAAAACACCCGAATGTCACGAAAAAACGTATAAAAGGGGGAAATTTTAGGGGTTTGGTGCATTCATTGGACTGCCAAACGGAGCTATCTCAGCTGCCTGCCTGACCAGCCAGCCTCACCAGCCTACCAGCCTGAACCACTCTGACGACAGGAGCTACTTACCGGAGCCTCACTGGAGCATGAGACGTGGAGAAGATTTTCATTTTACCAGTGGAACTTCACCAGCCTATCTCACCATAGCAGCTACTGACCAGCCTGAGCCCACAGTCATGGAGTCATCCCACCGAGCTAAGCTTCTACAGCACCGTGTTCGCCTCATTGATGAGATGCAGCATGTGGCCGAACTATGTGATCTGCTTATGGTGGAAAACATAATCCTTAAACCCGCTGTCGAAGATATCATGGCGCAGAAGACCACTTCACGACAAAACAGAGCCCTCATCGACGATCTACTGCGCCGTGGCTCCTTAGCATTTCAAGCCTTCGTGGAGGCGCTGAAAAAGACGGGAAATGAAGAAATAGCAGATCTACTTCAAGCCCAGGATTCAGAAGATAATATCTTAGTCATGGACATGGACATCGCCGAAGAGCGTACCGCTACCAAACGTACGCACCAATAGTCCGGTCTACCTGCCAAACCCGGTCCACCTACCAAACGGCCCCGAATAACACCTTTAGAGATACCTCAGCAAGTGCTTCAGCCAGTGCCCCAGCAAGTGCCTGAGCAAGCGAAGGAAGAGGTGCTACTTCCTATGTCTGTGCAGGAGATCAATGACATTTTCCAGCAGGCCTACCAGGCGTCCCAGACGAACACTTGGGAGCTCTCTCCCTATTTAACTGTGAGTGTCAAAGAAGAGGAAGTGCATTTTAACGCACCGGCCTGGGACGACAAACCACCTAAGCATATCTCCTTGACGTTGGACACCTGGATAAGAGTACAGGCCATTTATTACGCCATCGATGCGGTCATTGACCACCAGGGGAGCGACGAAGCGAAATTTTATGTGGGTGACGACATCTTTCTCACCTGCTCTACATTCAACAACATGCTCCTCGTGCATATTCGTAAATGGAAAATGAGGGCAGATACGCAAAAGCGTATTCCTTTACCTCAGGGTGTCACCCTGAAAATACCTGCGTGGCGGAAGCTGCAGAGTCTCACAGCTGAAATTCATGAAGTCCTGTCTGACCAGGTGACTCAGTATATTTATAAGAAGTACATCGACACATTCCTGGATCATCTCAGACCCCGCATTCGACACTTGCGTATGCAGCAATGTGCAGGCTGTGGGAACAAGAACGGGCTCTTCAACACGCATACGTGTGTGGACAATAGTATACCATCAGACGCGCTCATCACTGAGGCACTACAGGACGTGAACGAGGTGCAAATTGCCGAGGCATTGGAAGCTGCCTGTCCACCCAGAATTCCACGTGAACAGATTTCCACCTTCATCTACGTGCACCAGGGGCGGAAAGACGATGACGACTTCAAACAAGTCTTGTTGCATAAATATTGAACATTTCACACAAGTCTTGTTGCATTGAACATTCAGACATCACCGTATTCCTACATTCTATGTTCATTCTATGTTCATTCTACGTTCATTTAAGCGCCTTGATAGCGGATAATTGTATTAAAAAAATTCAACACCAAGAGTCTACTGTGGTGAAGACCTTATGTTCATTCTACTGTGTTAATAAAAATATTAGAAATTCAAAATGTGTGTTAGTGTTCATTCTTTGCAAAGATAATTGTATTAAAAAATTCAACACTAAGAGTCTACTGTGGTGAAGACCTTATGTTTTCATATTGGTGAGGGAGCTGGTGTTTTTTGTGCTTTTAGTTAGAAAGTTTCCCCCCTTTCGGGAGTAAATAGGTGGCCCTAAAAAGGGCCTTTGAAAAGAACAGCGTCATCACACTGTTACGGGCGGAATTTTTTTTCACGCCTGACACCCACGCCCGACACACAGGGCATCGTATCTTCAAATGAAGCTCCTCTGTCTCAGCGCACTGGCACGTCCCCCCTATACATGTCAGGGATAGCAAGCATACGCCACATAGGCACAGGTGACCGTAAGGGAAAAAGGCGTACATCGTGTCTTCGTCTTGACACACGGTACAGGTGGATCTTTGCTGTTCCTTAGTCAGTTGTACACGTAGTTTAGAGTTGTCCTCTTCTAATTCATCAATCTGTTCGTTCAGGCGGACGATCTCTGCTAGAGGTGGTGGTGTTGTCATTCCTGTTGCTGTAGCCGTCGTTGTGGTAGCCGTCGTTGTGGTAGCCATTGAAGCTGTAATTGCTGGGGGTCTATTACTGTTTAACCACTCCACCTCTGGTAGATATTCATCGTCTGTTGCTTCATCATCATCCTCTTCTCCCTGCACAGCGTCCCTTATTTCTCTATCTTGTTGTGCGCCTCTCCGTCTCAACGCTTCAGCAATATGAGCTTCATGAACACGCTGCAAGCTCGTAATGATTGTAACATGTTCGTTGTCTTCTCCACTTGGGCGAATCCGTTCTCTATGTTCTCTAGGATCTTGTTGGTTCATCGTGTTGAATAGCGTCCGTCTAGTAGGATTAGCCATGATGCAGTTGAATGAATGGATATCAGACGAGATACTGCGCGCTTTTTATAGTCTAACCGTAGAGCGCCGGATGAGCGCGCGGACGTCATCGAAATCTCCCCATCGAAACATTGTGCTTGCTCATGCCCGCTGAAATTTTGTGTTTCTTTTTCATCTTTAAACCGGTCTCATTTTGCAATAAATGCGAGTTGACGTGTAAAACTTATTTCAACTTGAACTTTGGGAACTTATCGTGTATCGTTGAAAAATTCAGAAGGCTAGCGACAGGCTAACCCTATATTTTTAATGATTTTGTCGATTTTAGACCCGTGTGGTTATGGGAGTGGTGGTGTGGAAACCCCGGTAAATTTGAAATAAATCGGTTTACCTCCGTAAAAACACTTTAGGTGTGTTCCTCACATCCTTATAATGTCACCCTGAAAATTGGAGCGGGTTTATCGAAGAAAAAGTAGGAATTTTTGTCCTACCACTCTGGCTACGGTAACACAGCCACTGACACGCATAGCTGTACACACATTCGGCTCCATACTGTATAGCGCTGTGATACGGGCGCGGACGTCAGCGAAATCTTCCCATCGAAACATTGTGCTTGCTCAGGCCCGCTGAAATTTTGTGTTTCTTTTTCATCTTCAAACCGGTCTCATTTTGCAATAAATCCGAGTTGACGTGTAAAACTTATTTCAACTTGAACTTTGGGAGCTTATCGTGTATCGTTGAAAAATTCAGAATGCTAGCGGCAGGCTAACCCTATATTTTTAATGATTTTGTCGATTTTGTCGGAGTGGTGGTGTGGAAAACCCGGTAAATTTGAAATAAATCGGTTTACCTCCGTAAAAACACTTTAGGTGTGTTCCTCACATCCTTATAATGTCACGCTGAAAATTGGAGCGGGTTCGAAGAAAAAGTAGGAATTTTTGTTCTATCACTCTGGCTACGGTAACACAGTACTATACAGTCTGGAGGCGAATGTGAGTACAGCTATGCATGTCAATGGCTGTGTTACCGTAGCAAGAGTGGTAGGACAAAAATTCCTACTTTTTCTTCGATAAACCCGCTCCAATTTTCAGGGTGACATTATAAGGATGTGAGGAACACATCTAAAGTGTTTTTACGGAGGTAAATCGATTTATTTCAAATTTACCGGGTTTTCCACACCACCACTCCCATAACCATACGGGTCTAAAATCGACAAAATCATTAAAAATATAGGGTTAGCCTGCCGCTAGCTGGCGCTAGTTCAAGTTGAAATAAGTTTTACACGTCAACTCGCATTTATTGCAAAATGAGACCGGTTTGAAGATGGAAAAGAAACACAAAATTTCAGCGGGCCTGAGCAAGCACAATGTTTCGATGGCAAGATTTCGCTGACGTCCGCACGCTCATACGGGCACTCTACGGTTAGACTATAAAAAGCGCGCAGTGTCTATCCATTCATTTTGAACTACATCATGGCTCAACACATGGATATTGATGGAGCGCACAATATTATTAACGAGTCATGGCTTGACAACAAATTAGAAGAGCTATTCAAAGATGATGAACAAGAACACCAACCGGTAGAGGGCGGCGACGAGTCATGGCTTGACAACATATTAGAAGAGCTATTCAAAGATGATGAACAAGAACACCAACCGGTAGAGGGCGGCGAGATTTTCACTCCAGTTTCACAACAAAAGCCACAGTATATTAACCATGTTACGGGTGAAATCATCGATATTGAAGACGACGAAGAAGGAGAAGAAGAGGCAGCGGATGGAGATGTCACCGCCAATAGTACTCTCCAACACGAACGGTTTGAACGAGTCGTACAAGATGTGTTCAAACAACATCAAGAACAAGCCCATGACCAAGAAGGAACCGGTGAATTCATGGATGGAGTGGACAATAGTCCCTACGTTAGTCCCTACGAACAGATTGCTCAACTCCTGCAAGATGAGTTGGAAGAAGACCAAGAAACAGAAAGAGAAAAAAAAGAACAAGAAAAAGGACAGATGGCTATTTTACAGCAGCAATATCTTGAGTACTACTGTACCGAAATAAGAAGACTGGAGCGAGACACAACATGGAAAGCGGCACAGTATTTACCCTGTGTCCAATGCAGTAGTCGCTACGCCAAATACGATATATTTCCATGTGGACACCAAGCGTTATGTATTCGCTGTATTCACAGACATGCAGGAAGACCAGAGCCTACGCCCACTTACAACCCCATAGCGTGTACACTCGTCGCGCTGAAATGTCCCGTGTGTACCCAGAGGCGAGAAAACCTGTTCCGATCGATGTAATCCCCTTACATCTTCCTAACGGTCCTTATTAGGACCCCCAATTATACTCGAAAGAGCAAGCTTCTAATTAAAAGCACAAAAAACCCACCTTTTTTGTGAGGTGTGGGAGATTGGTAGAGGAGAGGAGATTTTGCATGGGTAGGCTATGGGTTGGCCCTGAACACTGAAAAGGGTCTTTTGTGTTTGGAAGGCTAGGGGTTGGCCCTGAACACTGAAAAAAGGGTCTTATGTGTTTGGAAGGCTAGGGGTTGGCCCTGAAAAGGACCGTTGATGGCAGGGATTTTTTGGGGGGTTGGAGATTGGTAATCATAGAATATAGAGGAGAGGATAAATAAACAAATTGCTTATGGATAACAACTTCTAGTTTATTCAGGACGACGTTTCGATACAGGTACTAGTATCGTTCTCAAGTCAATGACATCAATAAGTAAATAATCAGTATATATACAGTTCCTTGAGTAAATGTCAATAGGATGATAACAATAGTATTATACTAGGTGAGAAATTTATAATAGGACAGGATTAGACTGTGGATATGGCTAGATTAATTAACAAGGTAGATTAATTAACAAGGTGGGCTTCTAGGCACGGTGGGGTTCCTGGATTAGTAGGTCATAAGCGCTGGGGATGAATAGGCCCTGGTCTCTGTTCAGTTGTGGTTTTGTTCTTTTGATGTGGATGGCCTCCAGTAGTTTTCTGTTTTTCCAGTGCATGTGGTTTGTGGCAAGGGGTTTGGTGTTGTTCCAGTTGATTGAGTGGGTGGGGTTTTCTTTGATGTGGTCCGAAACTGCTGATTTCCCGTCTTGTTTGGTCACAGATGATTTGTGTTCTTTCATTCGTTTATTGAGGGGTCTTGATGTTTCGCCGATGTAATGTTTTTTGCAACTGCACTCCAACTTGTAGATTACACCTTTTGGCTGGGGTTGGGTGGTTGGGGCTTTTTTACCAGTCGCATTGATGTGATTCTTCAGTTTCTTCAGAGGAGAGGAGATTCACCCATGTAGGACCTGAATTTAATTGAATGTGCCACGTTAGAAGTTCCCCTTTCGTAAGATTGGGGTGGCCCTGAAAAGGGCCGTTAAGGTCAATTTGTTTACCCTGTTTTATTCAGGGGGAGTTTGCCTGTCTACTCCAAACTGGCGGAAAAGTACCGACCAGGCTGTAAAACGAACCGACCAGGCTGTTGTTGTTGTTCGGCGTCTGGTGCGGCTGGAAGATCCTCCAGGAATCTCGCTGGCGGTATTCTTTGTAGGTGACCGATGTCGATAAATTCTGGCTCAACTGGCTGGAGCAGTTGTTGTTGTTGGGCATCCAACAGATCGCCCAACGTCTCCAGCCAGTCATCTCCCGTTAAAGTCGTCGGTGCCTGGGTAATAAGATGGTGCAGTTCACCCCACGACAGCCGTGTCAACTTCACGTTGTCTCGAGCCCATCGCCGCATCTCGGCTAGCCAAAAGGTTGTTATCGCCACCGCTAGTTCCCGCCTCTCTCTTCTTGCTCTCACCATCCTGGCCGAAGCTTTGCTAGTTGACATCTTGGGTCTCCCGCTCATTTTCTCCTGCTTGATGTATACGTCTTCACGGTATGCGAAATGTGATTTGAATGAAGCTCTCCCCCACGCGTCCCCTGGTTTTATACTGAATATAGAGTAGATTTTCATTGGCTGTTTAAACGGGGCGATCCTCGTTCATTGGTTCTGTCTCCGGCCTCGCCATTGGTTGATATACGCGTCGCTGATTGGCCCAATAAGGCGTGAGTGATGCCTCCTGGGTCACCTCACAATCCTCTCTTTTTGCACAAAATTGGTATAGCAAATTCCCAGGTTAAATCAATTCGTATCTCTATAACATTATGGTTGATATACACGTCGCTGATTGGCCCAATAAGGCGCGAGTGATGCCTCCTGGGTCAACTCACAATCCTCTCTTTTTGCGCAAAATTGGTATAGCAAATTCCCAGGTTAAATCAACTCGTATCTCTATAACATTACACCCCGAATGATCACGGACTTTGACGAAGGTGGGGCCATGGAAAATAAAAACTATAACGTATACGGGTACGGACTAGCATAGAGAGGCACGAAAAAAACCCAACAACTATAACGTGTACGGCTACGGACTAGGGGTTAATTTAACATGACACTACCGAGTGATCACGGACTTTCACGAAGGGTGAAGGGAGATAAATAAAACCAGAACGTGTACGGGTACGGATTAGGATAGAGAGACACGAACACATGAAAAAACTGTAACGTGTACGGCTACGGACTAGGAGTTCATTATATCCCATAGGGGTACATTATAGTATAAAAAAATTACCCAACCCCTTATTTTGCAGGGGAGTATAGGTGAGTCCACTAGGCAATGACAGGGTGTAGTATAAGCCCCTGCATAGCGATATATACAGGCCTCCCTAGTCGGTGTTTTGTCATTCACCACCATGGGAGCGCACGGAGCAGATGGAGAGCTTGCGTTGTTCCAACTCACCACCCACGTCACCCTGATCGTCCATGACAATCACCTGCAGCTCATCGAAGAACAACCCCGAGAGGTGAAGCTATGTTTAACCCTAGCAGGATGGACCTACGAAGTGGTAGAGATGATTCTTTTTTTCCCCGGTTAGAACAGCGTGGTGGTCCCCATATCACACTCCGTCCGGCATTATGGCAGGCGCTGAAAACTATTATCCCCGACGTCCACGACTTACTGCACCCCGACGCGAACTCTGTGGCTACCCGGACTCTTACACCTGGATGCACCCTATTGTTGTTCCCCAAACGAGTGGACCTCATCGATAGCGGACGTAGGTGTTGGTGTACGTTTGAACACAAAGCGCGCGTCTCTTTGTCACCGGAAGGCTGGACTACCTTGAAACGCGTGTTGTTGGGTGACATCGACGATGATAGCATTCACCTGTGTGACGACGTCTACATTTTCCGCGGCGCCTTTTTTGCTCGACTCCTCTGTCTGAACGAAGGTGGTTTTACCCTGGACCCTGATCTATGGACGGCCTTGGAAAAAGTAGTCCCCATTGTCGATGAAGTACTATATCTATAGGGTGCACACAGGCTAGAGTGTCATTGTCTACTCATGAAGCGAACACACAACAGCGCAACCCAGAGGGGAACCCACAGGGGGACCCGAAAGGGGGACCCGAAAGGGGGACCCGAAAGGGCAGCCCGTGGAGTACCCACAAGGCCGGGCGGCAGGAATCCACGTGGCGTAAGACTGTGAACAAGGTGTTAACAGATTTGTATTACAACCCCACCAGTCCAGCCGCTTATAGCGCTGTGGGAGCGCTCGCTCGAGCTGCACATTCCCAAGGCATCAGTCGAACTGAAGTTCGAGAATGGCTAAAAACCCAAGACACTTATAGCTTACATCGAGCAGCCCGACGACATTTTCGCCGTAACCGAGTCATCGTAGGAGGCGTAGACGCACAATGGCAGGCCGATTTGGCCGATATGAGTCGATTTGCTACCCACAATGATGGACATCGGTACATGTTGACCTGTATCGATATTTTATCCAAGTACGCGTGGGTGCTACCCATCCGGACCAAAACAGGAGAGAATCTGGTACGAGCGTTCCAGAAGATTTTCAAGACTTCGGTCAACGGCTCATCCAACACGGGTCAGCCCTCATTTCACCACCCGTGGCTCGCATCCTGTGGTGTTATGAAGCTTGGCAGCCTGCGTACGAGGAACTGGCACGCATCCCTGGACTCACCTTGGTGGAAGGATTACCCCCAGAGGATACCCCAGAAGACACGTTGGTCGTGGTAGACGATCTGATGACCGAAACGGACAGTCGAGTCACCCGGTTTTTTACCAAAGGGAGCCATCATCGTCGGTTGAGGATCGTCCAGAATCTCTTCAGTAAGAACAAAGAGCACAGGAGCATCAGTTTGAATGCTCAGTATGTGGTCTTGTTCAAAAACCCCAGAGACGCATAATAAATTATGCACCTGGCGAAACAGATGTACCCTAAAAACCGGCCTTTGTGCGGGAAGCCTTTGAAGATGCTACCCAAGGGGCCCACGGGTATCTACTCATCGACTTGAAACAAGGAACACCCTCCGCACTTCGATTGCGCACCCACATTTTTCCCGGAGAGTTCCAGACGGTGTACACACCCAAATAAAAGAAGAAGACACAACCCCTCTAGCATTCACTTCCTCATCATGTCTGCACGGATACGGAAGCACGCGCCGGCCCTCCGCGTATTACGCAGCGCGCCACCGGAGGTGGGCCGGGCCCTGGTGCGCGGCGCGGATCCAGAATTGGTACGGTGTTTCTATGAAGTCGCTCATAATGTGTTAAAAGGGAATGTTCCTCTCAGTCTCCTGCAGAAAGGGAAACTGCAACGGCACAAGACGGGTCTCCGAACGCTGGTGAAGAAGACGGGCAGTTTAAAGAAAAAGAAACAGGTGTTACAGCGAGGTGGATTTCTCGGGGCACTCCTCGCACCCTTAGCCGCCACCGTACTGGGACCGTTAGTAGGATCCATCTTGGGACGCTAACGTCATGGAACATACGAAAAAAATGATGCTGGTCGAACCTCGACTGTTACAGAGTTTGCAATCACCCTATGCCGTGCCTGCCACGGTGCAACAACTCCAGTCTCTCGACGAAGAGATGAATAGTATACTCCAACGGCGACTACCCGATCACGAGAAAATTCAACTCTACCATCAGACGCTGAACCGGTACAAGACGTTTATGGATCAATATAGGGGTAGTACACCACCAGCACCACTACCAGCAGCGCCAGCACCCACACCACCATCATCACCTCAGCTGGAAGAGGAAGTGTTGGCCAGTGTCCCTAAGGCATTCAAGACCAAGGCTCGTTTATTGTTGGACCGGGTGAAACAGAATCCCGATATGGGTTGGAGCGATGAGGGGAAACTGCTTACTCGAAACCGAGTGGTGCCGGGGTCTCATATCACCGATTTGATCAACGATACGGTACGCTCTCGCAAACACTCTAATCCACCGGGCTGGGAAGCCTTTGCTCAGGGGTTGAAAGACACACACACCCCTCAAAAATTGGTGGGGAATCCTAATCGTTGGGCCTTTATGCAGCGGACCCAGCAAGCGCCGAGTAGACCACCACCACCACCACCACCACCACCACCCTCTTCTTGGGAACCGGAGTCACCTCCCAAAACACCACAACGACGGGCACTCGAGAGCTTTGATACAAAGCAAGTCACCGCGACGATCACGACGCCGAGGTCATCCGCCCAAGGCCTGGGAGCCCTATTAAAGCCAGGTGCAGAAGCAAGAAAGTTCAGTCGTCATGTTTTACCTCACGTTGCCCAGTAACAGTTCGCTCGATGTGTTTCCTGACAACACCTTGGCCAAGTACGTGACCCAATTATCGCAACCGTTGCATTTACCTGGACGGTGGGAATGTGGACTGGTGGATATTCAATACCCTTACTCGTGGTACAACGTGCGAGGCAAAGAAGTATGGCACGAGGTGACCTACGAAGGCAAAGTAAACCGACTGACTCTCCCCGAAGGCCAATACGATACCCCCAAGGCGTTCATAGAGGGGCTGACCACATTGTTGAATTACAAGTCTCTACGGGTGGTGACGAATAGTTCAAGACCCGTCAAAGCCTATCCCTTCAAGAATCACGTGATCTTCGATGTCAACGCACACAACGACAAGGCCTGTATCCTGCTCAGCCCCAACGTGGGTGTGGAACTCAGTCCTAGGCTACAGCAAATGTTAGGTCTCCCTTACGACATCTACGCGGGTCCCACCACTGACAACGGTGACGTTGTGATGGATATGAAAGTGGGTATCTACGGACTCTACGTCTACTCGGACGCAGTGGACAGCCATATTGTGGGCGATGTGAACACACCTCTGTTACGGGTGGTGCCCATTAAAAAGAAGTATGGCGATCAAGTCACCCAGAGTTTCAACCACATACTCTACCTGCCCGTACGACACACCGATATCAACACGATCACGGTGGATATAAGAGATGACACAGGACACCCGGTCGCATTCGAACGAGGGAAAGTGGTGCTGACACTTCATTTCCGACAAGCACGTTCTCCTCACTTCGTATAATGTACGTGCCTTACCAGTGCCATACGGCCAGCTATGCCGACTACTACAAGAAACAAACGGGAGGTAGCTTGCCCATCTTTAGCGGTGCACGCATGCAGCGAGGTCACGGGTTGGGTAACATACTGGGCAGCATTGTAAAAACGTTCTTGCCCTTGGTGACACGAGTAAAAGCGGTGGGTAAACAAGCGGTTCGCAGTGGACTGCACGTGGCCGGTGATGTCTTGGGAGGCACGGCACCCCGACAAGCCTTGAAACGACGGGCCCAAGAAGCAGGCAGCGTCTTGATCGCCAAAGCCCTTAAAAGACAACCACGGACACAGCGAAGAGTCATTCGATGACCGGCACACCCCGGAAGAAGAAGAAGGGTAAGAGAGACATCTTCGCATAATGGCATTCATTCACTCCGAGTCGTGTCCGTCTACCAACAATGAATTGAATTTGTGGACTATTCCACCCACACAGACCAGTGTCGCCGAAGGACGTTGGGTAGAACATCGACCCCTGGCTAGCCTGACGGGTACGGGACCACTGGAATTTACCATTGAAAACAAAGATACGGCCTACCTGGATTTAGCCCACACGTACTTGTACGTGAAAGCCAAAATAGTGGACAACGACGGGACGCCCATGGACAACGATGCGGTGGTAGGCCCGGTGAATCTTTGGCTGCACTTCTTGTTCCAACAGGTGGATATCAGTCTGAACGATAAATTCATCAGTACGTCCACCAATACGTACCCGTACCGAGCCTACATCGAGACGCTGTTGTCGTACGGAGAAGATGCCAAAAAAACACACTTGCAAGCCTCGCTGTACTACAGGGATACACCCGGAGCCATGGATGCCGTCACCATTGCCAATGGTGGGTTCGGCCATCGCAGGCAGTTTACAGCCCGTAGCCGGTCCGTCGATATGATGGGACGACTGCACGCCGGTTTGTTCCTGCAAGACCGCTACATGATGAACGGTGTATCCATCAAGTTGATCCGTTCCGCACCCGCTTTCGCCTTGATGGCCGATGGAGATGCTCCCAATTACAAGATCATCATAGATGATGCAGCCCTGTTTGTCCGTACGGTGGATTTGCAACAGGGTGTGTTGCTGAGTCACATGGAAGCCTTATCGAAAAAACCAGCCCTGTACCCCATCCGACGCGTACAGACCAAGGTGTTATCTGTGCCAGCAGGTACGATGATGGACAATCGTGAAAATTTATTTCTAGGATATCTCCCTAAACGTCTTACCCTGGCGTGTGTGACCAACATCACTTTCAATGGACAGTGGGATGAGAATCCGTTCCACTTTCAACATTTCAACCTCAACTTTTTGGCACTGCACGTGGCCGGCCATCAAATTCCAGCCCGTCCGTTACAACCGGATTTTGGTAACCATCACTATGTGCGGAGCTACCTGAGCCTGTTTACAGCCACAGGACAAAACAATCAGGACGAAGGAAATACCATCACTCGACGAGATTTTAGCCGTGGGTACACTCTGTTCGCCTTCGACCTCACCCCAACCTTGGAACACGATCATCAACTGGCCTTGCCCAAGAAAGGAAACTTACGGTTGGAACTGCGTTTCTCGGTAGCTCTACCCCATACCATTAACGTGATTTGCTATGCCGAGTTTGATAACGTCATCACCGTGGATCAGCAAAGAAACGTCCTGTGTGACTACGCCAGCTAGAATCATGGATACAGAGCAGCTGATGGGCATACTCCAGCGAGATCCTCGGGTACCCGTTCGAGGTGTGTTTCCACGCAATGTGTTTCCCACCACCCCAACCACCCCAGCAGCCTACATCCTGAATACAGACCCTGGTACTCGACCCGGTGAACATTGGGTGGCTGTGTACGTGGACACCCTGGGCCAAGGCGAATACTTTGATTCCTACGGACTTGCACCCCTGCATCCCGATTTGGTGAAGTTCATGGACGTATCTACTACAGTGTGGCGCTGGAATACTAAAAGATTACAAGGACCCTTGAGTAGTGTATGCGGACAGTACTGTGTGTTTTATCTCACTCACCGGAGTGGAGGACATTCTATGCAAACGATCATACAAATGTTTGATGATTATTGTCAAGCCGAAGACCGTGATGTACTCGTATACGACTGGACTGCCTCTCGTTTTAATGTGCATGCCCCATTTCTCTGGTTGACTTAATTGATTCAATGCACTGCGCGGTGATATTGTTTTTTATTATGACGTTGTTGTTCTGACGTTCATTGATGTTCAATAAAAGATTCATGAAGTGAACAAGAATGTATAGAATATGTACAAAAGAATGTCAACAATACAGGTGGTATGTACAAAAAACCTGTCAGGAGTAGGATTCGAACCTACGTTCTGCATTTCGCAGACCAGCACTGTTAACTGGCGCCTTAACCACTCGGCCATCCTGACTTTACAGTTTTTAACTCGTGTATCATGAGAAGTAGTCCAGGTAAGTAGTACTGATGCCATCGGGAAGGACTTTCCGTTTCGGGTAAAAGAAAGTGAAGGCGTCTCGTTGCTGGATGTACGTCCGCATCTGGTGGTCCACCACCCGAAATCCTCTGTTAGTCCCACTTGCACTGGCCTGACTTTGCAGCACGTTCAGGTACAAGGCTTTGTCGATGTTGGGATCGCGCCGGTTCACCCCTTTGCAGCTAAACTTATTTTGGTCTCCACCGTAACAGTAATACGTCTTCGAGGAGAGAGCAATCATGGCATCCCCACTCCATTCCAACTTGAAGAGGCCCGGTGTCCGCTTGTCGGACTGGTAATGGTCACGTCGAGGTAGCCACTGGTCCCGTTCCGCCTCATACTGTGCACGTAACTCGGGTTTGACCAGGGACTCCCAATCCGCATTAGACACGGCCATATAGGCAGTTTCCAATCGGATGGATTAAAATACACACCCATGAAATCATACAGAAACTGGAGCATCCTCAGCTTGGCCACCTGGTATACCATACATCCAATCTGGAGGGGCAGGTTGTAACGGATAGTCTTCTTGGCTAAAGTGATTTCATACGTGTCGGCATCGATGACCTGCACGGAGCGAAACAGAGGAGAATTGACCTTTTTGCGGGCTTGTGGGGTAGTACAGATGTTCACGTTCACGTGCTTATCCTGGTTCGTGACCGTTTTGCCATAATAGCCATTGCCCGTCAATTCACCGATGATGGCCTTACTCGGATCTTGATCACCTTGACGACGGGCAGACGTCACGATGTCGGCATTCCCCGCAAAACAGGCGCTGGGTACGTACTGTATCACTTGGTATACGCGCGTGACTTCCAGACCGTGGCTGATGTACCACTGTAATAGCGGAGTGCCCAGCAAGATTTTCTCTGCCCACATACTGCCAATCAACATCCGCCGAGGTCGAGGCAAACACTCGTGTTGCTCAGCATAGGCACCCAGGGTGTCTCCAATGTCATCCCGACCCACCAGTGTGTTCTTAAAGATGGGAGGGCACTGGGCGAAGAGTGGCTTGAGAGTGTCGGGAACATGCAGATCACATTCGACAAAGCCGTAGAGGTCCCCAGAACGAATGGCGTCGAACATCTGTGGCAGACTCAGGAGTCGTCGACGACTGAGCGGGTACTCGCGCTCTTTTAGGAAACGGCGTAATGTGGGAGGGCCTGGCACATGGTGTGAAATTCACACTCCCACATTTCGATGAGATGGTATCCCCTCTCTTTGACGTACTCGCCGTTCTCCTGCACTTCTTCCCGTAATTCTTCCGCCGATTTCCCACGTCGTTCGTTGAAGCGTCCAGCGCTGAAATGGCATTCGTGGCCGTGCCAATAGCATCCATAAAACTGGAATACGGTCGGTGTTCTACCCACAAGGGTAAACCCATCGACGGGGAGTCGACGATCTCCTATGCGCTTCTCTGTGGCGTTGGTCTGATGGCGTATGGAAATTCCCCGTCGATAGGCTTCCCAATCCAACCACTGGTCAGCCAGATGTTTGTAGGGGGTGCGTTGCGGTGTGAAATGCTGGCCTTCCGCCAACCAGCGCGTATAATGACCGCTGGGCATAGGTTGGGCAAGAGACCACAGGTACAGGGCATTGGCATCGAATCCGATGATCTTAGCACAGGGTTTCCCACCGGGGAGAGTAGTGACGTCCTTCTCGTGATAACGGTGAAAAATAAGGCTAGGTCCGCCGACGATATTCTGCTTTAAACAATCATACATGTCCGCGTCTTTTTGCTGTATCAGCGAGAAGTAGGTAGGACAATCTTGAAAGAGATGGCGAAGCGCCAGACCCGGTAAACTCAAGCACTGCTTGAATATGTCGACGTGCATCTCACGACGAAAGAGGTGAACCATTTTCTCGACCGCTTCGAGGAAAGGAACCACATCTAAGTTATTATACCATATCAGGAAATCTCGCACGGTCTGCATATGTTGGTCTTTCCATACCTGCTGTAGTTCCCGGTACGTGTCTTCTGGACATTCTACTTGCTTCAAATCGTCAAAGAACGCTTCCCGGGGTGGCAACTGTGTTTCCTCCAAGCGGTCGAGCGTCGATATATACGTGTAAGGGAACCTCCCTTTGGTTTGTGCACAGTCATACGCCTTCACCCACTGATCATAGCTATAATTGGGAGCTAAGTAGTTCCGTACATCCAGGAAATGGAGTGATGTGGTAGTGAGGGCCATATGATTATTGATCTTCTTGATGACGGACTTGATGGTATTAGCCCGGGCCAAGTAAGGGTAGAGAAATTCCTTCACCATGTTCAAGTCGTATCGCCCCGAGTTGAAACCGAGCACAGGTAACTGGCCTAGGTATTGTAGGAAGCGGGCTTTCAATTTCTCCGCATACGGTTTAGGTAAAGGGACATCCTGCGACTGAATGGGTTCCGACTCCGACTCCGACTCCGACTCCGACTCTGACTCTTCATCGTCACTAAACGATACACCGGGTATAGGAACCCGATCGTCCAGTTGGTCCAGTACGTCCTGGAACTTGGACACCAACAATTCCGTACTGGCCGCACTGACTTCCTCTAAATACTCCATCATGCGGGTAATCAACTCATGGGAATGCCCGGTGGACACGAAACAGACGGGCGCAGCGTCATAGCCGGGTACGTTGGTAGAAATGCTCACACTCAGGGGAATATGGCGCTGCGTCCACTGCGTTTTCGCTGAGAACATGTCCATAGGTTCCAACAGGGCCTCGAAATCGTAACACGCCCGGTAGGGAAAATAACGGTCCTCCTCCGGTATGATAAGACCCTCATCGGCCAGTTCTTCGAAAATAATAGGCGTATTATGGTACACACCACCAGGAAATTTTCGCTTCACACTGTTGTCACAAATCTTCTCGTGCCGATGTAAATCACGAGAGTGTTTGAACACCCGATGGCATTGGGCACAACTGTAGGACTGGGCGTACAGGCTCATATCGTGGATCAGCGAAAAATGACTCACCCCATTGTCGTCGAAGACATTGACTTTCATCGTAGAAGCATACCGTTCTGTTGAGCGATGAACCAATTCAGCCACAAATATGTCATCCTCGCATCGTAATCGGTATACAAAGATATTGATGTTGAACAGAGTTTCCACGACATCCAAATACTTGAACGGGACTCCCCGGAACTGCCGCTCATCCAAGTCTTGCTCCTGTAAATACTGTTCCCAATAGCCATTGGCCACTTTCTCACAACTCTTGGGATTACACTCGTCCACATGCACGGCCAAACACCGAAACAGACATTTCCGGTCTTTGTAGGGACCACCCCAACCTCCCGTTAATGCATACAGTCCGCGTCGATGAAGCAGCCAAGGTGGCAGTATAACAGGAGCACCGATAGGATGATATCTCATTTTGGTGACGAAAAATGTGACGTTGGTGACCATTTTCACAAGCCATTTGGTATTGGGGCGTTGCAACCGGGCCCATTCCAATGGGTCCAACGTAGTCAGTTGGTCGATGAGTGGCTCCAGAGAAATCGCATCCGTCACCGTGAAGGGCTGGTCAAACACATAGGTATTATTGCTGGGGTAATAATACCGCAACTGGTCCGTCTCTTTGTGCCGTAAGATGTAACCGAATGTCATATTCAACTTGAACGCTGTCACCTGGTCTGTGAAAATTTTCTCGGCATAGGTAGAAAGATACGTGAGGTCCTGCAGTCGAAAGTTATACAAGTCCAATAGACGACGGTGACGGTGAAAACAATGGCGTATGGTGGTCCAGTGACGTAGATAAATGTCACTCACACGCTCGTCTTGGGGCAAGACTTCAGCCGGAGGTGCTGCTGGGTCCCCTGGAAAATCTTCTCCACGTCTCATGCTCCAGTGAGGCCCCGGTAAGTAGCTCCTGTCGTCAGAGTGGTTCAGGCTGGTAGGCTGGTCAGGCTGGCTGGTCAGGCAGGCAGGTGAGATGGCTCCGTTTGGCAGTCCAATGAATGCACCAAACCCCTAAAATTTCCCCCTTTTATACGTTTTTTCTTGACATTCGGGTGTTTTCGGTATTCTCCGTGTGTCTTTCGGTATTCTCCGGGTCTTTTCGGTCACCTCCGGCAATCTCCGGTGATCACATTCGGGTCTTTTCGGTCACCTCCGGCACTCTCCGGTCACCTCGGGGTCTTTTCGGTCACCTCCGGCACTCTCCGGTGATCACATTCGGATATTTTCGGTCACCTCCGGCACTCTCCGGTCACCTCCGGGTCTTTTCGGTCACCTCCGGCACATCTTCACGGACCTCAACGAACTCACCGTGCCTCTTCGGTATTCTCCGTGTCTCTTCGCACACCTCCGTCACATCTCTCGGTACCTCCCGCCACATCTTCACGGACCTCACCGAAAAGACACGGAGGTGAACGACATGTGGGAAAAACCCAGTACAAGCTCCCACGGACCTGACCGAAGAAATACGAAGGTGAACGACATTGTGGGGAAAAACCCCAGTACATGCTCCTCTCACCGAAAAGACACGGAGATGAACGACATCCCCACAGACAGGTCAGTACATCTCCTATCATCCTCACAAGTCACGCCCCATTCACCCAAACCGGAAGTGACGTCATACCTGCGCAGAACACTCCTGCGCACACGGCCTCATGACCTTCACCATAAACCGGAAGTGACTTCATACCTGCGTAAAAACACATGCGCACTCGTCCAAAACTGACCGAAAAAGGGTAGACCCTACTACTCTCGCGTAACGTTTAGAGTAGTATAGAAAGGCTAAATTGCCACCACTTGACCTAAACAATTTGCATATCGTGGCGCGACGTGGCGATGACGTCACAGAGGTCGAGTTTCAATATAGTTCCGGCAAAAGGGTCAAGAGTTACGTGACCGGAAGATGTATTCCTCCGCGGTGAGGCGGTCTGGTCTGGCGGTGATGCGGTTACTTCCGGGGAGATGCCTCCGCGCGGACACAAAATAGTCCCATGTCAACGAGACTTCAAATACGCTGGGGATCGCCTGAATCGCCGCGAATGGCTGGTTGATTGATAGGGGTGGTCGATTGATAACTTAATTTGAGGTCGAACAGGACTGAAACAAGAGCCGGTGGCTACGACTGTCCATGCGTAGGAGCTTGCCATCAGACAGTACAGAGGCGATCTTCTTTATAAAGAAGACACTTTCTACAGAAGTGGAATTTAGTTGCTTGTTCTTTAGAAAGTACAAACATCAGAAGTGTGAGAGAAAAAGTAGCTTATTTCCACAACTTCAGTCTGGTCTGTCGAGCAGTATCCCACAGTCGCGCCCCTCGTGTACTGCGACCCCGTAGTTTGTCTGATTTCCAGGTCAAATATTTGAAAACAGATAATTTCATTGGCTAGTTTACTCATGTGACGAAATGCATTGTGAAGATGGAATAGGGCCAAATACATGATGAATGAAGTCAGTAAGCTAAGGGTATAATTTAACGAAATGTGATATTCGCATAGCTCGGTAAGATGCGATTCTGAACGATTATTATAAATCTTGCACTATATTCTGTAATGGAAAAGCTTCTTGGGGTTATATTTTTTCGAAGATTATTTTCTTCCCTCGTCATTCACATAATGTATTTTGTTTGTCGCTAGTAAAATAAAATAAAAATATATGCTTTTGGTGGTCAATCTTGATACCTCGTCGCGCCTCAGCGCCTCTTCCCACTTCCCTTATATGTATTTAATCCCCTCATGCAGTGTCGTGACTTACCAGCGGTGGAGCATAGCTGACAGGCATGTTTATTTACCTTGCAGTTACAGGTTATCTGTTGTACAGATATTGACATATGGTAGCGAAATATGGGGTTTTGAGAACGTCGACAACATCGAACGATTGCAACTCCAATATTATAAATTTGTATTGAAATTGAAAAAGAATACTGCCAATGTGATTGTCTATGGAGAAACGGGGAGATATCCAATTATTATCAAAATAAAGCTCCCTATTGTGACATTTTGGTGTAAACTGATATTAGATGTAAAAAATAAATTGTCTGCAATGTTTACAAATGCATGTTAGATATATTTAATGCAAAAGCATACACTTGTAAATGATTACACTTTATTAAAGGTATGCTTGACTCCTGTGGTTTCAGTAACATTTGGAAATTTGGGATTTCCGAGTATTAATTGGTTATATTCTGCTGTTAAGCGACGTCTCGAACACCAGTATTTACAGGAATGGAGAGGTAAATTAAATGACAGCAATGTATATATGTTATATCGACAGTGGAAAGACATGATCGAAACAGAGAGCTATTTAGTCAATCTACCAAGCGATTAAAAATCTGTCAATTTCGAGCAGGGAACTTACGATTACAGATACATCTTGGACGATTTAACAATGTATATTTAAGCGAGAGAGTTTGCAAAATATTGTAATTTAAATGTCACAGGAGACAAGTTTCATTACTTGCTTGTATGTCCATATTTTAGAACAGTACAAGAGGAATTATTACCCAGAAAATACTGTAATAATCCAGATACGTTCAAAATGTCATGTTTAGTGAGCAGTAAAAAGAAATCAATACAAAGTAAAATTGTGAAATATTTAAATAGAAGTGCAAAAGATATTATGTAGATAGAATTGTTATATGAAGGTAGACTACAGTCTCCGCCTGGGGAAATTAAATTCTGTAACTGTAAATATACTGTTTCTGATTTATATTTTATTACTCTGTACCTTTGTAGCTAAGGTGATGAGAATAAACAACTTACTTACTGACTTACTTTCTCACTAGTTATCCCGCGTACGCGGCATTCCTCACAGCTTTGCACACGCCAGTCACCAATCACTCATTAGTATATCAATTGGTGGGACATGTGACAGAGAGGCGCCGCGTTTCGAATCCCTATTATTATATTAGTTCCAGTCTTTACTAATCGATTCATTTGAAATTGATTAATGAGCGAGTGTGATTGATTCATCGTTTAATCGATTAAAGTATTCTTGTATGTAGTCTACTAATTTGAGAGAATGGGGGGAGAATCATTATGCCAGCAAAAGTTATGCATTTCCACAATGATTCACAAATCATTCAGTATTAATAAATAGGTTTGATGTTTTTCGCATTTAGTAGGCAGGGCTTTGGTCCCCTGCAGCCAGTATAGCAACTACCCACGCTCTACAAATGTATACCTATATTTCATGACATAATTGCGAATAGCATCGCGTAAATGATAATGAATTGTTAATTGCATATCGGTATTTCCATTTTCCAGTTTCCGTCTCAATCCACTATTCTAATTCTGCAATTTCCACTTGCCAATCTCATTTCCAGTCAAACTTATTGAACTGACTGATATATCAGCTGGAAGGAGCTAAAAAAAAGAACCCTATACATGCTGTGTTCTTTCTTATGAATAAATCATATGAACTAATAAACCGTTCGCAAATACGGAACCTTAATTATCTCGAATTGTATATGGTACAAGACATTCTCTCAATGCACCTTTCGTAGTTTCATTTGGGCTCTGCATGCCAGTGCGTCTTCCAAATCTACTTCGATCTGGGCCTCAAATCTTGATTGAATATCTGGAAGAAATCTCATCAGCAAACTCAAAATTCCTGGTCTCCCGTCAGTAGTAGTATAAGCGTGAAAAAGGTCCCATTGACCTCTTTGCACTTAAATGACCTCAAAAATTTGCATATTGGAGAAAAAATCTACCTCCCACACAGAAGAGTTCCAATTGTTACCTATCTAGGGGGAGGTAACCCCAGATCACTATAGTTCCGGAAAATGGGCCCTGGGCATGTATTCTCCCGCGGTGATGCGGTCTGGCGGTGATGCGGTCGCGGGAAAAGCTTCCGCGGGGAAAAAGTAGTCCCAGAATTCAAATACGCTGCATGGTCCGATGGGGTCGAGTGAGGTATCAAAGTGAAGCATTCGTGAAGGGCATCGGATGGGCTGGATGTGGGGTTGAAATAGCGTCATTCTGCGCATGCGCGGTGGACAAAGGGTATGGAAATAGACGTTTTGGGGCTAGGGAAGCTACTAATGGTCCGATGGAGTCGTATGAGGTATCAATGTGAAGCCTATGTGAGGGGGCATCTGACTGGACTAGCGGCTCGGGTGTTGTCACCATTCTGCGCATGAGCAGATAGGGAATTGTGGGGAAAGGGTATGGAAATAGACGTTTTGGGATCTAGGGGAGCCCCTAATGGGCCGATGGAGTCGTATGAGGTATCAATGTTAAGCCTATGTGAGGGGACATCTGACTGGACTGGTGGCTCGGGCGTTGTCGCCATTCTGCGCATGCGCAGACAGGGAATTGTGGGAAAAGGGTATGGAAATAGACGTTTTGGGATCTAGGGGAGCCCCTAATGGGCCGATGGAGTTGTATGAGGTATCAATGTGAAGCCTATGTGAGGGGGCATCCGCCTGGACTAGTGTCGCGGCCGTTGTCAACATTCTGCGCATGCGCAGGCAGAGAATTGTGGGAAAAGGATATGGTAATAGACGTTTTGGGGTCTGGGTGGGCCACTAGTGGTCCTATGGAGTCGTATGACGCATCAATGTGGAGCCTATGTGAGGGGCATCCTCCTGGACTAGTGACTCGGCCATTGTCAACATTCTGCGCATGCGCAGACAGGGAATTGTGGGAAAAGGGCATGAAAATAGACATTTTTGCGGTCGATGTGGGCCCCTAATCGTCCGATGGGGTCGAGTGAGGTATCGTTGTAAAGGATACGTGAGGGTGCATCCGCCTGGACTAGTATGACGTGGAACTGACGTCATTCTGCGCATGCGCAGTATACAAAATGTATGGAAATGGGCGTTTTGGGGTCTAGGTGGACCACTGATGGTCCAATGGAGTTGAGTGGTGTATCAATGTAAAGCAGTCATGAGGCAGCATCCGCCTGGACTAGTGTGTCGTCCGTGTTCGACATTCTGCGCATGCGCAGACAGGGAATTGTGGGAAAAGGGTGTGGAAATAGACGTTTTGGAGTCGAGGTGAGCCCCTAGTGGGCCGATTGGGTCAGGTGAGGTATCCATGTGAAGCCTATGTGAGGGAGCATCCACCTAGACTAGCGTCTGGTCCGTGTTTGACATTATGCGCATGCGCAGACAGGGATTTGTGGGAAAAGGGTATTGGAAGGAACGTTTTGGGGTCTAGGTGGGCCACTAATGGTCTGATTGAGTCGAATGAGGTATCAATGTGATGCATACGTGAGGGCGCATCCGCCTGGGTGGATGGGTGTTAGGAATATCGTCATTCTGCGCATGCGCCGGCAGGCCGTAGTATGGAAATAGACATTTTGAGGCCGATATGGACCACTATTGGTCCGAATGTGTCTAGGGAAGTGTTATTTTGTAGCACTCGGGGTGTAGACCACGACTTGAAGGGATGTCCACGTCACCTGTGACGTCACTGGTGACGTCATCAGTGAGAGTAGTAGCGAAAGTGGGAGTTTCGGAGGTGCGATGGAGTGCATTTGGAGTAGATAACGGCCTATTTTTACATCCAACTACCTGGTAGAGTTACCTGTGAGTGTGAGTGTATGCGCGCGTGTGTGTGAGTGAGTGAGTGAGTGAGTGAGTGAGTGAGTGAGGCGTCCCCAACGCCCGTCTTAACGCATGGACGCACTAACGACGGTGAGTGAGTGAGTGAGTGAGTGAGTGAGTGAGTGAGTGAGTGGGATCCGACTGGACTAATGTATCGTCCGTTTTCATCATTTTGCGCATGCGCAGTCTGGCCGTCGTATAGAAAGCAGGCATTTGGGGGATTCGTGGAAGTTTGTTGAGTGGCTGACCATCCCGGGTCAAATGGACCGTGTGGGGTATCAGTGTGAAGCTCTCGTAGGAAAAGTGGAAATTGCCTCTCATTTGTGGGGCGCTCACTTCCGGTTGTGTGGGGCGCTACCCTCAGCCAATCAGAAGCGAGTATTTTGACCCGGTGCATTATGGGACATATCCAAGATGGCGGCGTCTGCCTTCTGGTTCAAGATGGCGTCCCGTCCGGGGTCGAAAACTGACCATTTTGTCGGAATGTGGTCATCTGGTGTCGAAAACTGGACCGTGTATGGGTCCCGCCTAATTTGGTGTAGAGATGGACCACTATTGGTCCGAATGCGTCCTGTGGGGTGTCATCTTGTAGTTCTCGGGGTGCAGACCACGATTTGAGGGATGTTCACGTCATCAGTGATGTCATTGGTGAAGTCATCAGTAGGCGTAGTAGCCAAAGTGGGCATTTTGGGGCAGTGAAAGAAGGTATTTGGTGTAGAGATGGACCACCCTTGGTTCGAATGTGTCGTGGGAAGTGTCATCTTGCAGTTCTCGGGGTGTAGACTCCATTTGAGGGATGTCCACAGCATCTGTGACGTCATCGGTGACGTCATCGGTACGAGTAGTAGCGAAAGAACATGCCTTATAATTGGCTCAGTGCCAATGTTTTTCCCACGATTTGGACTAATGAGGTACACATGTTCATTCCTATATTTACAGACACTACCACCACCACCACCACCAGCACCACCACCAGACACCACCAACACCACCACCAACACCACCACCAAGGCCACCACCAAGGCCACCACCGGGCGTTGACGGGCGTCAACGCCCGGTGGTGGTAGTGGTAGCTCCCGTGTGGTAGAGCTCTTGGATCGGAGCTCTCGGAGCTCAAAGCTTGTGGAGCTCAGAGCTCGGAAATGACGTCATCGCAGGCATGCGCGCGTACCTGTGCTGCACCAGCACCCTGGTGTACCCTATTCCCTACGCACTATAGGGTACAGGGTGCAGCACAGGTACGCGCGCATCCCTGCGATGACGTCATTTCCGAGCTCTGAGCTCCACAAGCTTTGAGCTCCGAGAGCTCCGATCCAAGAGCTCTACCACACGGGAGCTACCACCACCACCACCGGGCGTTGACGCCCGTCAACGCCCGGTGGTGGCCTTGGTGGTGGGGTTGGTGGTGGTGGTAGTGGTAGTGTCTGTAAATATAGGAATGAACATGTGTCCCTCATCAGTCCAAATCGTGGGAAAAACATTGGCACTGAGCCAATTATAAAGCATGTTCTTTCGCTACTACTCGTACTGATGACGTCACCGATGACGTCACAGATGCTGTGGACATCCCTCAAATGGAGTCTACACCCCGAGAACTGCAAGATGACACTTCTCACGACACATTCGAACCAAGGGTGGTCCATCTCTACACCAAATACCTTCTTTCACTGCCTCAAAATGCCCACTTTGGCTACTACGCCTACTGATGACTTCACCAATGACATCACAGATGACGTGAACATCGTGGTCTGCACCCCGAGAACTACAAGATGACACCCCACAGGACGCATTCGGACCAATAATGGTCCATCTCTACACCAAATTAGGCGGGACCCATACAAGGTCCAGTTTTCGACACCAGATGACCACATTCTGACAAAATGGTCAGTTTTCGACCCCGGACGTGACGCCATCTTGAACCAGAAGGCAGACGCCGCCATCTTGGATATGTCCCATAATGCACCGGGTCAAAATACTCGCTTCTGATTGGCTGAGGGCAGCGCCCGCCACAACCGGAAGTGAGCGCCCCACAAATGAGAGGCAATTTCCACTTTTCCTACGAGAGCTTCACACTGATACCCCACACGGTCCATTTGACCCGGGATGGTCAACCACTCAGCAAACTTCCACGAATCCCCCAAATGCCTGCTTTCTATACGACGGCCAGACTGCGCATGCGCAAAATGATGAAAACGGACGATACATTAGTCCAGTCGGATCCCATTCACTCACCACTCACTCACTCACTCACTCACTGTCGTTAGTGCGCCCATGCGTTAAGACGGCCGTTGGGGACGCCTCACGGGCGTTGTGCACGCTTCACTCACTCACTCACTCACTCACACGCGCGCATACACTCACACTCACAGGTAACTCTGCCAGGTAGTTGGATGTAAAAATAGGCCCTTATCTACTCCAAATGTACTCCATCGCACCTCCGAAACTCCCACTTTCGCTACTACTCTCACTGATGACGTCACCAGTGACGTCACAGGTGACGTCACAGGTGACGTGGACATCCCTTCAAGTCGTGGTCTACACCCCGAGTGCTACAAAATAACACTTCCCTAGACACATTCGGACCAATAGTGGTCCATATCGGCCTCAAAATGTCTATTTCCATACTACGGCCTGCCGGCGCATGCGCAGAATGACGATATTCCCAACACCCATCCACCCAGGCGGATGCGCCCTCACGTATGCATCACATTGATACCTCATTCGACTCAATCAGACCATTAGTGGCCCACCTAGACCCCAAAACGTTCCTTCCAATACCCTTTTCCCACAAATCCCTGTCTGCGCATGCGCATAATGTCAAACACGGACCAGACGCTAGTCCAGGCGGATGCTCCCCCACATAGGCTTCACATGGATACCTCACTCGACCCAATCGGCCCACTAGGGGCTCACCTCGACTCCAAAACGTCTATTTCCACACCCTTTTCCCACAATTCCCTGTCTGCGCATGCGCAGAATGTCGAACACGGACGACACACTAGTCCAGGCGGATGCTGCCTCATGACTGCTTTACATTGATACCTCACTCAACTCCATTGGACCATTAGTGGTCCACCTAGACCCCAAAACGACCATTTCCATACATTTTGTCTACTGCGCATACGCAGAATGACGTCAGTTCCCCGTCACACTAGTCCAGGCGGATGCCCCTTCACGTATCCTTTACAACGATACCTCACTCGACCCCATCGGACGATTAGGGGCCCACCTCGACCGCAAAATGTCTATTTTCATGCCCTTTTCCCGCAATTCCCTGTCTGCGCATGCGCAGAATGTGGACAATGGCCGAGTCACTAGTCCAGGAGGATGCTCCTCACATAGGTTCCACATTGATACCTCATACGACTCCATAGGACCACTAGTGTTCCACCCAGACCCCAAAACGTCTATTTCCATATGCTTTTCCCACAATTCTCTGTCTGCGCATGCGCAGAATGTTGACAACGGCCGAGACACTAGTCCAGGCGGATGTTCCCTCACATAGGCTTCACATTGATACCTCATACATGTGATTGATTCCATACCCTTTGTCCACCACGCATGCGCAGAATGACGCTATTTCAACCCCACACCCAGCCCATCCGATGCCCCTTCACGAATGCTTCACTTTGATACCTCACTCGACCCCATCGGACCATGCAGCGTATTTGAATTCTGGGACTACTTTTTCCCCGCGGAAGCTTTTCCCGCGACCGCGTCACCGCCAGACCGCATCACCGCGGGAGAATACATGCCCAGGGCCCATTTGCCGGAACTATAGTGATCTGGGGTTACCTCCCCCTAGAAAGCTAACAATTGGAACTCTTCTGTGTGGGAGGTAGATTTTTTCTCCAATATGCAAATTTTTGAGGTCATTTAAGGTCAATGGGACCTTTTTCACGCTTATACTACTACTCCCGTCATCTCCCGACCCGGTTTTATTTATTTGTGGTTTTTTTTCTTCTTTTTTATTGCCAGTCCTCATTTATTATGTTGCTTCAAAAAACCGACTTCATATAGAGTTTGTATCTTGTGCCAAGGCTATCTGGTGCTACGACAGTCACATTCACGTTCGATTTTATCCCGTATCATAATTAAGTTTTTAAAATGGCTGCCGTTGTATAGCACGAATGAATGTTCAAGGAATAGATGTCCCTTTTCACATGTTTCTCTATTCTTCTCTTTATGGAAATATGTCAACATGAGTTGCAAATCAAATCAGCTAGGTTAAAAGATAGGTCGTGTTGATCCACCGAGTTACTTTGCTTCTGCATTAAAAGATAGGACCCGGACATTTCTTTCTATCGGACAATCTTTCCTTGTACCCCGTCTTCGTAACAGACTCTTAAAGAAATATAGGCAACTATTTTACTGTCGTTAAGGGCGATAACCTATTATTTTTACTACAATTTGTGAAGCCATGTTTCCGCTTTGAGCTCGACGTGGGCGCCGCCATGTTGCCTGTGGGATGACGTGACTGATGGCGTGAGCATTCAGGACAACGTTATGGCTAACGCTTGATCCAGGGACGTTCCAACTACGGACATTTGAATTACTCTGTGTCCGAGTTTTAATTCGAGGAAAAACACTGGCGCGGCAAATCCCGCGGGGGTAATTTCTAAAATGAAGTTTTTAGATGAGTATGCACTCACTCCGCTCATCTAAAAACGTCACACAGTGGTATAATGGCGGCGCCCAGTGGACGCCATGGATTTCTTTTGTTGCGCATTCTAACAACATAAGTTTTATATCTTAAGGTTTGGAATACGATTGCTGATAAATATAGTCACACTCAAAAATTCAGGCGAAAAATGCCGAGACGAGGGGACAGTGTCATGGTGGAGCGAGTTCTGGATGCTATTTTCCAGGTGAAAATCACGGAGGCCTAGGGGAATTAGGAGAATGTAACAGAGCGACCGTGGGCGCCATTTACAATATCAACAACATTCAGACATGTGCATATGTTCGTCTTTGGTCTTTTGAATGAACTTGATTTTGCAAACCTCCTCGGGTTGGTTTGGTTTTGGACTTGGCTTCATGGGTTTCTACATGGATATTCTGAAAACACCCAGATGGCGCATGTACCCCGGTGTTGTCGACACTGCTTCAGACGGTAGTGTTCGTACGTTGTTCGTTCGTTCGCCTTTCTTTAACATCCAAATCCCCTTGAATAATGTGGTGTAATGGATAAGAATGCCCTGGTGATTAGAGTCCCTTTTCATATCCTTATATTGCAACCAAGGACGGACACTTGTCCCCAATCAATGTGAAGAAAAGTGTCCTAGCTGGGTTAGAAGATAGGACCCGGACACTCTTAGCCACCGGACATTCTTAGCCTCCACAGTGGCCCTGTCAAGGATCCTCTATTGCCTTCTCTACTTTGCATTCTAGGGATTATAACATGTCGATATCAATAAACTGGTGCGTATCGGGAGTGGGAGTCAAACGCACGTCCCCACATGTACAGGACCAGCACTTTGGACGAGCAACCTAGACCACTCTACGCCCCTGACAAAAGCTGCCTATAACCTGATAAGGGTAAATATTATCCATGTAGTGAGTGTTCCACATGTATAATAGTGTTTGACAACAGTTGACATTAGGGGAAAAGTTTCTGCATTCTAACCTCAAATCGGACAAAACTCTGACTGCATATTTAAAAAATCACCACAAGAAACAAGAGTGATCCCTGCGATTATTTGTATCCCAGTCACGCTTTTATTGTAGGTGTTCATGTGGGCATCTTGAGTGACAGGAGTACACGGCCTCCAGCATCGGCTTGAACGGTATTAGATACAAATATTTCAGAGCGATGATGTGATAGCCCTCAATAGTCAGTCGTCCTCCATCAAGAATTTTCGCATCCACAATGACAATTTGTTATTTCGTAAAACAATACTAGCTCCAAACGTCAAGCGGGCATACATTAACTCTCTACAAGAGAGAAGGAGTCAACAGTTTTTTATGAAGTCCAAGTCTTTATCTAGAGTATATTGCCTCTCCGTCAGGCTTTCCGTACGACGTCAGGCATTGCAGGTTAGTTTTCCTGGGTTATTCTTGCATTGCCAGTTTTACCCAATGTTGAGGCGTTTACTCCATCAGACGTCCACGATGCTCATCCATTAACATCAGATGAGTTCTTTGATCTGATCTGTCATCACAGCTCTCGAGCTAGCGTATCTAATCCCCCTTAAGCCGATGCTAGGGGCCGTGTGGATACTTCATTGTCTCCACATAAACATCTACAATAAACGCGCGGCTGAGATACTAAGGCTACATCCGAGAATCCATCGAATTCTCGGGTTTGAATGTTAGGTGTCGATTTTCTGTAGAGTAATATGGTTGCTTTTTAGTCTCCAGACGTCGTCAATTTTTCCCACCTCTTGCATATCGCTCCAATTTGATTGTGGATGTTCGAAAGAACACGATGAAAATTTTAGCTTAACGATGTTCACAAGGTTCAAGTCGGCTTGGATCCCTAAATATCCAGATACGTCGTGGTGAAGCCATAATCAAGGATTTTACCCTTGAGATTAAAGTAGGCGAAAGCATACCTCCGTTGGATATACGACCGCATCTGGTGTTGGGCGGCATGGAATCCTTCTTGGCCCCGTTGGTTTTGTCCTGGAGGCCAATGGACTACTGGGCCTTACCACTGAATGCGTTAATGTTGTGTTCATCGTAACAATAGTAGGTGTTGGAACTCCGTTCACTCTAGTTTGAAGATCAGCGATACGGATTTGATATTTTTGGAACATCATGATGTCTTACCGGCATCATTGAAAACTGTTGACCACTTCTCTCTTGCAGAAAACTAGCATATGTTTATGTCAACTATGATTGTCGTTTTTTTGTATTTGGTGCTAATGCTGTTTATGGATAGGGTCTTTGGATTTCGGACCCGGACATTCTTCACTGGACGACGACTGAATATTGAATGACGGTGTAGACGCTTGTATTTTTAAGAGGCTGGGTGTCCGCTTGTCGAAGGTTTAGTGCTGCCGTCAAGACAACCACCAATGGCGTTGCGCTTTTTAACGGGACCGCATCTCGGTATTACTAGGAACTCCCAGTCGGCGCTGGCGATGGCCATATAGGCAGAATCTGTATCCGAATCGATGTACCTCGTATTCCCCGGATCAAAAAGAAGTCGTATTGAATTACAAGCGTCTGGTCCGTCATTCATAATTCAGCTGTCGTCCATTAAAGAATATCCGCGTCCGAAGTTCGAGCATTCGTCGTTAGGCGTTTGGTAGAACATGCAGTCGCTCTAGCGATGGAGGTTCTAGTTGAAGGGGTTTGGGTGACGTGACGGTTTATATTGTGTCATCACTGAGATCTACGCGGCCAAACAAGGGCCAGTTGATGCATCGACAGTCTTGCTTGATGTTAGCGATGTGGATGTTGACATGCCGATCTTGAGTGATAATTGTTTCACCATATTCTTGAGTTTCCGTCAGTTTCATGGTCTGACCAATGAGGGTTTTGTATGGGCCCGTACCCATTTCACGGTGGGCTATGGTGACGGGGTCGGCAAAACCTTGAAAAAAAGATACACCCCAATGACATGGCGGAACTATAGTGATCTGGGATTACCTCCCGCTAGAAAGGTAACAATTGGAACTCGTCTGTGTGGGAGGTAGATTTTTTCTCCAATATGCAAATTTTTGAGGTCATTTAAGTGCAAAGAGGTCAATGGGACCTTTTTCACGCTTATACTACTACTCCCGTCATCTCCCGACCCGGTTTTATTTATTTGTGTTGTTTTTTTCTTCTTTTTTATTGCCAGTCCTCATTTATTATGTTGCTTCAAAAAACCGACCGCATATAGAGTTTGTATCTTGTGCCAAGGCTATGGTGCTACGACAGTCACATTCACGTTCGATTTTATCCCGTATCATAATTAAGTTTTTAAAATGGCTGCCGTTGTATAGCACGAATGAATGTTCAAGGAATAAATGTCCCTTTTCACATGTTTCTCTATTCTTCTCTTTATGGAAATATGTCAACATGAGTTGCAAATCAAATCAGCTAGGTTAAAAGATAGGTCGTGTTGATCCACTGAGTTACTTTGCTTCTGCATTAAAAGATAGGACCCGGACATTTCTTTCTACCGGACAATCTTTCCTTGTACCCCGGTCTTCGTAACAAACTATCACATTTACTTGGCGGCTATTAATTGTTATTAATAATCAATTTTTCTTCACTACAAAATTCCTGAATATGAACTACAGGCTCTGGAAGGGTAATACATTTTAATTGGGGTGTATCTTATAGATGGGTTGGACAGGTGTAATGTACGCGTGTGTCGTCTGCTTTTGAAGAGGATGTAAACATGTCGGTGTCATCTACTCTCTCCCTTGTATTCTCTCAGTCACGTGGTCGACCGACGTCGACGATTCCTAATACATATAATCACATGATCAAAAATGGCGGTCATATAAAGGGAATAATTTGATTGGTCGAATTCATTGTATCATGCAACTAATTCCTCATGAGGAATGTGATAAACAGTACGGACAAAAATAATTCAAACACATGGTGTGATATAATGCATGTTTTATTCATTTGAGAACATTTGACGAGCTCCAGCGTGATTCGGAGAGGTCTGGAGTGATTCGGAGAGTTCTGGAGAGAACTCGGAGATCACGAGACAGAGAAATTCGGGGAGCTCCAGAGAGAAGCTCCAGGAAGATTTAGAGAGCTCCGAAGTACTTCGATGACCTCGAGATTGATTCGGACAAGTTCGAGTGATTCGGGAGCCCCGGAGATTTTAATAGGGCACCGAAAAGCTTCGTATAGCTACAGAGAGAACATTTTAACACATTATTGGAGATACATAATATTTTCTCATATAGTAAGAGGTTGAGGAGGAGAAGAAGGGAGAGGAGGAAGAGCAGGTGAAAGTGCATGAGTTGAAGCAAGAGGATTCAATACATGTTCTATTGAGCAACTAGTTAAACTAGTAAATTTCAAACACATAAAATTGTACATGTAAAATTCTTTTCAATATTCACAATTCATTTTTATTTATTCTTAATATTTTTCTCATTCATATTTCCTTATCATCACTGTCCGGCACACATATTCCCCAGTTGCTAATTTCTCGAATAACTTTTCCGTTTAAACCGCTGTCTA
This sequence comes from Hanleya hanleyi, assembly GCA_036873755.1. Lineage (NCBI taxonomy): Eukaryota > Metazoa > Mollusca > Polyplacophora > Lepidopleurida > Hanleyidae > Hanleya > Hanleya hanleyi. Next base: position 27,126 of record JAVTVY010014823.1, on the reverse strand, counting down.
ATAGCTTCTCCATATAGTTAATATTATTTTCGTGTTGAAGCTGGCTGGTGCACAGTTTTCAATATTTCGTAATGGCTATAATCGTCTGTCAACTACTGTATGAATATATATCTCTTCACCGTATACACATTTTTTTCGTCGGTCTCAAACCAAATACTCAGGAACATCAACGGTTGAAGACAAAATGTACTCCGGAATTTTGCATCGACAAGTCGGTAACCGAATGAGACTGAAAAAGCCGAATGAATAGTAAAAGGTGGAAAAAGGGTTATATACGAGGTCCACCCACCTTAGTTTGAACGGGACAGGTATCAACAGGGTCAGAGCCATATTGAGAATATAAAGGGAATGGGACGGCGTAAAAAATATTGAACATCTTAAGGGATTTAATCAACTTACTATTCCTCGAAAGCGTATCAATTATAATACGAAGAAAGATATTACAACACATATAAGGGAATTGGGAAGAGGTGCCGACATACTGACAGAGTCACATGACTTCACAGTATAGTCTTCCGGTTAAACTATTCTAAAGCACATACCAAGAATCTAACGATTCGTGATATGTGTTGTATCTCAGGTACGCTTTTATTGTACCTGTTCATGTGGCAACTTGGATGACATGGCCACACGGCCCCTAGCACCGGCATAAGCGGTATTAGATACAAATCTAGAGAGCTATGATGGAAATGCTCTGACAACTCGTATATTGGTAATTGGTGAGCTGTTTCGCTGTGACAACTCGTACACTGAGGATTGGTGAGCTGTATGTCGTCAGATGAAAATGACGGCATTTAACACAAAAGACTAGACTGTAAGGCCCGATGTCGACCCAGCATCAACTTCCCACAAATGCCAACATATATCAAAGACCAAAGGGTCTGTACAGTGGGCGGGCCTCGGAGACGAAACGTCCACCAGCAGAATCTCGCCATATACAGGTAAAAATTACAACACATATAAGGGAAGTCAATATTCACAGTTTATTTTTATTTATTCTTAATATTTTTCTCATTCATATTTCCTTATCATCACTGTCCGGCCCACATATTCCCCATTTGCTAATTTCTCGAATAACTCTCCCGTTTAAACCGCTCTCTAATAGCTTCTCCATATAGTTATATGTGTTGTAATATCTTTCTTCGTATTATAATTGATAGTCTTCCGGTTAAACTATTCTGAAGCACATACCAAGAATCTAACGATTCGTGATATGTGTTGTATCTCAGGTACGCTTTTATTGTACCTGTTCATGTGGCAACTTGGATGACATGACCACACGGCCCCTAGCACCGGCATAAGCGGTATTAGATACAAATCTAGAGAGCTATGATGGAAATGCTCTGACAACTCGTATATTGGTAATTGGTCAGCTGTTTCGCTGTGACAACTCGTACACTGAGGATTGGTGTCGTCAGATGAAAATGACGGCATTTAACCCAAAAGACTAGTCTGTAAGGCCCGATGTCGACCCAGCATCAACTTCCCACAAATGCCAACATATATCAAAGACCAAAGGGTCTGTACAGGGGGCGGGCCTCGGAGACGAAACGTCCACCACTTTGATGGTCCTACAAAGTGCTGAAATTGAAGAGCAAAACCAGTATTATTTGAACCAAAGCTATATATGGCGGAGATGAATCGGATGGTAAAGCCGAGCAAGATTACATTCCAGCAAGGAGAAAGAGATTCCGTCAAAAGTTTTACTACCATGTGATTCATTGTCGTGATATGATAGACGATCATATCCATAGCGAAATTTTGAAGCCTACCAGTGAAGTTCACACCGGAAATAACATTGACGATTGGGAAGCTATTAGACGGAGTGCAGTGAAAGAAGTTGTTCAAGAACGTAGTAACTGGTGAATATTTGTCGGACAATGATGATTCGGAAAATTGAAGCAAATGTTAAGAATAAATAAAAGTAAATGATGGATAGTCAATTTTTACATGTAAATGTTATGTATGAGAAAAAAATGCAATATTATGTATCTACAATACATGTGCTGAAATGTACTAGTGTAACTACTTGCTCAATAGAATATGTAATATATATATATAGCATACGTTTGAATTTCTCTTGCTCCTCCTCCTGCTCCTACTCATGCTCTGCCTTCACCTCCGCCCTAAACTCTTGACTGGACTGATACATTGATATATCACGTGATCAACTTTGGTGGACGAATCTTTGAAAATCAAATTATAGTCACGTGAACAAAGATGGCGGTCGTATACATGATTCTGATGGGCCGAATTTCTCGCTCAGTCTACTCTTATCATGATCCCCGAGCAGGTTTAGTAAGTCCTCCTGCTCCTCATCCTGCTCTTCTTTCTCATCCTCCTCCTGCTTTTGTTCGTCCACCTGTTACTCTTCCTTCTACTGCTCTTCCTGCCTTTACTTCTCTTACCACTTCTGATCCTCCATCTCCTGTTCCTACTCATGCCCTATCTGTTCCTTCTGCTGCTGCTGCTCTGCCATGTCAAACTCTTACTGATGCTGCTCTTCCTCCTCCCATCCCTACCCCTCCTCATGAACCTGACACTGAACCTGTGTTCTGGGGATCCAAGAGGCTTCGCTTATCATTATGCTTTGTTCAGAACAACTCCAAGATATTAACCTAAAATGAGAAAACAATTCCAGAGAGACATCGTTCAGCAGAGGTTTTGTCAAGATCAAAATTGTTGCACCAATCTGTACTCGCTCACATATTTTGCTGTTAATTTGACAGTTTATTTTGTTGAGACGCTCATGTAATGATTGCACGGTGTGCGACAGAGGGTTCCTCACAACCCGCCAACCATTCTACCAAAGAATCTCCACATCCCATATTTTTTACTCTAAAATGTTGTAAGAAGTTATATTTGGCATTTAATAGCGGTTTACTGTATTTGAGAATGGTCGAAGTTATAAAAAACAAACTTGAAACGCTCCATTACAACGCCTGTTTGGAAACGGCGTAGGTCGTGACCCGCTGACCCATGACATCGGAGCCTGATTACGATCGTTCGTAGCAAGGAATCGTAGCGAATGTTCTAGGCGACATTTCCATTGTAACAACAACGACGTCGCAAAGCTTAAACGTAATGCCGACATACTGACTGCGTCACATGACTTCACAGAATAGTCTTCTAGTTAACCTATTTTAAAGCACATACCAAGAATTTAACGATTCGTGATATGTGTTGTATCTCAGGTACGCTTTTATTGTACCTGTTCATGTGGCATCTTCGATGATATGACCACACGGCCCCTGGCACCGGCATAAGCGGTATTAGATACAAATCTAGAGAGCCATGATGGAAATGCTCTGACAACTCGTATACTGGTAATTGGTGAGCTGTTTCGCTGTGACAACTCGTACTTGGAGATTGGTAAGTTGTATCATCGTCAGATGTAAATGACGGCATTTAACACAAAAGACTAGTCTGTAAGGCCCGATGTCGACCCAGCATCAACTTCCCACAAATGCCAACATATATCGAAGACCAGAAGGTCTGTACAGGGGGCGGGCCTCGGGGACGAAACGTCCACCAGCAGAATCTCGCCATATACAGGAAAAAATTACAACACATATAAGGGAAGTGGGAAGAGGTGCCGACATACTGACTGCGTCACATGACTTCACAGAATAGTCTTCTGGTTAACCTATTTTAAAGCACATACCAAGAATCTAACGATTCGTGATATGTGTTGTATCTCAGGTACGCTTTTATTGTACCTGTTCATGTGGCAACTTGGATGATATGACCACACGGCTATTGTCATTTTTCAAAGAAAAATTTATCAACTTATTATTTACACAGCTGCTCCGTACTTTTTTCATGCAAAGTGTGCAGGGAGTATTTTGTAGAACCTCTAATGCTGAGTACCAAGCGAGGAGGCAGCACGTTCCGTTCGTTTAGCCGTATGAATCGAACCGGAATCGACTCCACTGCCTCCCGCTTGCGATGCGGACGCTGTAATCACATCGCAATGTGATCAAACAAAACGAATGAGTTTTGAAACACTCATGGCGGCTCGAAACCAAGCTCGTTTCAGGGACCAGATGAAACTGGAACAAGTGAGGGTGATTGAAGGAGTTACAAATGTTAGACTGTCGTTGAGGGCGATAACCTATTATTTTTAATACAATTTGTGAAGCCATGTTTCCGCTTTGAGCTCGACGTGGGCGCCGCCATGTTGCCTGTGGGATGACGTGACTGATGGCGTGAGCATTCAGGACAACGTTATGGCTAACGCTTGATCCAGGGACGTTCCAACTACGGACATTTGAATTACTCTGTGTCCGAGTTTTAATTCGAGGAAAAACACTGGCGCGGCAAATCCCGCGGGGGTAATTTCTAAAATGAAGTTTTTAGATGAGTATGCACTCACTCCGCTCATCTAAAAACGTCACACAGTGGTATAATGGCGGCGCCCAGTGGACGCCATGGATTTCTTTTGTTGCGCATTCTAACAACATAAGTTTTATATCTTAAGGTTTGGAATACGATTGCTGATAAATATAGTCACACTAAAAAATTCAGGCGAAAAATGCCGAGACGAGGGGACAGTGTCATGGTGGAGCGAGTTCTGGATGCTATTTTCCAGGTGAAAATCACGGAGGCCTAGGGGAATTAGGAGAATGTAACAGAGCGACCGTGGGCGCCATTTACAATATCAACAACATTCAAACATGTGCATATGTTCGTCTTTGGTCTTTTGAATGAACTTGATTTTGCAAACCTCCTCGGGTTGGTTTGGTTTGGACTTGGCTTCATGGGTTTCTACATGGATATTCTGAAAACACCCAGATGGCGCATGTACCCCGGTGTTGTCGACACTGCTTCAGACGGTAGTGTTCGTACGTTGTTCGTTCGTTCGCCTTTCTTTAACATCCAAATCCCCTTGAATAATGTGGTGTAATGGATAAGAATGCCCTGGTGATTAGAGTCCCTTTTCATATCCTTTTATATTGCAACCAAGGACGGACACTTGTCCCCAATCAATGTGAAGAAAAGTGTCCTAGCTGGGTTAGAAGATAGGACCCGGACACTCTTAGCCACCGGACATTCTTAGCCTCCACAGTGGCCCTGTCAAGGATCCTCTATTGCCTTCTCTACTTTGCATTCTAGGGATTATAACATGTCGATATCAATAAACTGGTGCATATCGGGAGTGGGAGTCAAACGCACGTCCCCACATGTACAGGACCAGCACTTTGGACGAGCAATCTAGACCACTCTACGCCCCTGACAAAAGCTGCCTATAACCTGATAAGGGTAAAAATTATCCATGTAGTGAGTGTTCCACATGTATAATAGTGTTTGACAACAGTTGACATTAGGGGAAAAGTTTCTGCATTCTAACCTCAAATCGGACAAAACTCTGACTGCATATTTAAAAAATCACCACAAGAAACAAGAGTGATCCCTGCGATTATTTGTATCCCAGTCACGCTTTTATTGTAGGTGTTCATGTGGGCATCTTGAGTGACAGGAGTACACGGCCTCCAGCATCGGCTTGAACGGTATTAGATACAAATATTTCAGAGCGATGATGTGATAGCCCTCAATAGTCAGTCGTCCTCCATCAGGAATTTTCGCATCCACAATGACAATTTGTTATTTCGTAAAACAATACTAGCTCCAAACGTCAAGCGGGCATACATTAACTCTCTACAAGAGAGAAGGAGTCAACAGTTTTTTATGAAGTCCAAGTCTTTATCTAGAGTATATTGCCTCTCCGTCAGGCTTTCCGTACGACGTCAGGCATTGCAGGTTAGTTTTCCTGGGTATTCTTGCATTGCCAGTTTTACCCAATGTTGAGGCGTTTACTCCATCAGACGTCCACGATGCTCATCCATTAACATCAGATGAGTTCTTTGATCTGATCTGTCATCACAGCTCTCGAGCTAGCGTATCTAATCCCCCTTAAGCCGATGCTAGGGGCCGTGTGGATACTTCATTGTCTCCACATAAACATCTACAATAAACGCGCGGCTGAGATACTAAGGCTACATCCGAGAATCCATCGAATTCTCGGGTTTGAATGTTAGGTGTCGACGAATGATTTTCTGTAGAGTAATATGGTTGCTTTTTAGTCTCCAGACGTCGTCAATTTTTCCCACCTCTTGCATATCGCTCCAATTTGATTGTGGATGTTCGAAAGAACACGATGAAAATTTTAGCTTAACGATGTTCACAAGGTTCAAGTCGGCTTGGATCCCTAAATATCCAGATACGTCGTGGTGAAGCCATAATCAAGGATTTTACCCTTGAGATTAAAGTAGGCGAAAGCATACCTCCGTTGGATATACGACCGCACCTGGTGTTGGGCGGCATGGAATCCTTCATGACCCCTTTGAGTTTTGTCCTGGAGGCCAATGGACTACTGGGCCTTACCACTGAATGCGTTAATGTTGTGTTCATCGTAGCAATAGTAGGTGTTGGAACTCCGTCCACTCTAGTTTTAAGATCAGCGATACGGATTTGATATTTTTGGAACATCATGATGTCTTACCGGCATCATTGAAAACTGTTGACCACTTCTCTCTTGCAGAAAACTAGCCTATGTTTATGTCAACTATGATTGTCGTATTTTTTGGATTTGGTGCTAATGCTGTTTATGGATAGGGTCTTTGGATTTCGGGCCCGGACATTCTTCACTGGACGACGACTGAATATTGAATGACGGTGTAGACGCTTGTATTTTTAAGAGGCTGGGTGTCCGGTTGTCGAAGGTTTAGTGCTGCCGTCAAGACAACCACCAATGGCGTTGCGCTTTTTAACGGGACCGCATCTCGGTATTACTAGGAACTCCCAGTCGGCGCTGGCGATGGCCATATAGGCAGAATCTGTATCCGAATCGATGTACCTCGTATTCCTCGAATCAAAAAGAAGTCGTATTGAATTACAAGCGTCTGGTCCGTCATTCATAATTCAGCTGTCGTCCATTAAAGAATATCCGCGTCCGAAGTTCGAGCATTCGTCGTTAGGCGTTTGGTAGAACATGCAGTCGCTCTGGCGATGGAGGTTCTAGTTGAAGGGGTTTGGCTGACGTGACGGTTTATATTGTGTCATCACTGGGATCTACGCGGCCAAACAAGGGCCAGTTGATGCATCGACAGTCTTGCTTGATGTTAGCGATGTGGATGTTGACATGCCGATCTTGAGTGATAATTGTTTCACCATATTCTTGAGTTTCCGTCAGTTTCATGGTCTGACCAATGAGGGCTTTGTATGGGCCCGTACCCCTTTCACGGTGGGCTATGGTGACGGGGTCGGCAAAACCTTGAAAAAAAGATACACCCCAATGACATGGCGCATGCACCATCGGGGTATATGTGTAGAAAACTAAGGATGATCTCTTCTCCGAGCATATAGTCGATGAGTATGCGTTGGGGCTGCGTCAGGTGGTTGCGTTGTTATATGTATGATTGTATGGTGGTCCCGTTCTTGGAAAGGTACAGACATTCATCAAGCGATCCGGCACAGGGATTTAACGGAACATTAAAGTAGTGGAGAAAGATGCCGGCGTAAGAAAAAGAAAAAAAATTCTGATTAAATATTTCTAACAATATCTCAAGAACTAAGAGTGATCTTTGTGATTATTTGTATCTCTGTTACGCTATTTTGTAGATGTTCATGTGGACATCTTTTATGACATGACCACACGACCCCTAGCACTGGCTTGAACGGTATTAGAGTTTTCAAGAATTTTTCAGAGCGATGATGTAATAGCCCTATATCCAGTCATCTGTTGGAAAAAGCTGAACTATGTGACCGACAAATAGAAAAACGGTCCAGTATTTATAGAATGCAAGTTCGTATGCAGTACAAATACTTGTGAGGCCTGACTCCGACCAAGCGCTTAATTCTCCACCATGTTTACAAGTCACAAACTACAATCACAATGATTTTTGCAGAGGGCAAGCCTCGGAACGAGTGCATGGCACACTTGACAAACTCGGAGAGTTCTTTGGTGAGGATGACACAAAGAATTTGTGTCGTTTTCCGGGTCGTGGGGTGATGGAATGGTCCTCAGTGAGAGTTTCGCAGGAACTGTCGCAACTCCGGGCAGGCATGGATCATGTCATGCAACTGGCACTCCTTCGCACTCGTAGCCGGCCATATGCGTTGACTTTGTCAGCGCAACCATGCCCGTGCCGGTAGCAGCCATGGAATCGAAAAACGCAGGACATCTTACAGATGAGATCAAATCTATCCACGGGATGGCGTCGATCTCGATTCATTTCTCAGTAAGATGGACTTGGCGGCGTATGGCGCTGCTGTGTTGGCAGTCTTCCAAATCGAGCCACTGCTCCGCCAGATGTCTTGTGGAGCGTTGTGCCTTATTGCTCTTTGACAGTCACCGGGTGTAATGCTCTGCCCGCGTCGGTCGGCCTAGAAACCAGAATTAGCGTTAACGTCAAATCCAGTGATCTTCTGACACAGTTTACCTCGCGGATATGGGTCGGGCCTTTCTCGTGGTACCGGTCGAGCTAATTCTAGTCCACCCACAATGTTCCATTTACGATACTCGTGAATGTCAGCATCATACGGTCCCACTAGGGCAAGGAACGTGGACTTACACGGCAAAATGTATACATGTTGGTACCGTGTGGTACTGAATGGTAACGGCAAGGAAGGCCCCCTGAACATTACACCTCATTACTTACCTGTCATTACTGACCAGTATCCACACAGTACCACTCAGTAACTGGTCAGCACTGATTGGATACCGTGCAGAATCACAAGGAACAGGACTGAACAGTACTGCATGGTAACTGAACAGTAACCAACCTCTTATAGTGTAGTACTGCTCAGTTACTTCTTGGAACCAAGGTTTTGCTAACTGACATGTACTGAGCTGTGATTACCACACAGGAACTGTTCAGCTACAGCTCAGTACATACATGTATGGTGGGCCTTTCCGTGCAGTACCGTTCAGTAGCGTACAGTTCGGTACATGTCTGTGAAAAATTGCCTGTGTATCTCGGAAGACATATCTCAGAGTGATTCCAGGAACACTCCCAGTCTTTGAACATATCCTCGCCCATCCCGTTGGTATTCTCCGTGTCTTCAAGGAAGGATACGACGTCCAAATTTTTGTAATACTCGACAAAATCCCGTAAATGCTGGCTCCAGAGTTTGATAGGAATGTCCTACCTCAACCTTAAAAATTACGGGAAGAAAATCTGACAAAAACGTGATGTTGACTCCCATGTTTTTTTTGTTTTTTTTTCAAGTTGTTGCCGGACCTGAGAACACAGGATTGAATTGAAATCGCTCTTCCAAATTTTTTCTAGAAATTAGGCCGATTTGACCATATTTCGGCTTTTAAAGTTTTTTTAAAAATGAATTTGGGGAGGGAATGGTCGAGCTTCAATTTTGCATAGCATATCAGTGCTGTGTCTTAAAATAATGGATCAATCGTGCTCTCTCAGAAAATATATAGATTTAAGGTAATGGATCAAAGATTCTCCGACAATTAGTGACCGAAAAGCGGACCCATTGTCTTTTATGCCAAAATATGCTTTGACGATCGATGCGACATCGAGCTGACGTAAAACCGATATGTCACTGCCGACGCCAACATTTGTCGACGTGATCCAACCTGTTACCGACGTCAGCCCAAGTGCCAACATTGGCCACATGGAATTAAACAATTTGGACCGACGTTGGCCGCCGTACTGCCTGGGCCCGTCCTCAGAAATATCTTTATATTGAAAGACCAGTCAGCTTACGTGGCAAAGCTATTCTCAGCTCATATCGCAAGTTTTCAGACGACACTTTATTTATATTCAATTGGGCAAAGAAACGCCATAAATACACTAGTATTCGGGTATTTGACCCAATCTTTCTTTTCACAGTCTTTTGATACGCATATGCTTTCCGATCGACTAAAACAATATTGTTAACTTGAAAACAATATTATTTGACAATAATGTTAGATATATATATTAATACATGTTACATTCGGCAAGAGTCCGAGGCCTCCAAAGTTTCCTGTCAAACAGACCAGAAACTGTAATTGATTAAAAAGAGGCTTAATTACCTGATGAATATGCAACTATCTAATGCAAAAATTGCACATGATCTCTCAGATCTCCAATAGACCAGATACCTGATGGCGTTTTATCCCACTTCTATCCCATGATGCAATGTTCATCCGTGACAATTGAATTACGGAGATCAATTACCCTGCCGTCTCTCTCGTGCAACACGACATCAATTTAATTGCAAGTTGGTGTGTCGGTTACATACAGGACTTCAAATCTATTAACATCAGATGAGTTATTTATTTGAGCTGATCAGTCATCACAGCTCCCGAGCTAGCGTATCTAATTCCGCTTAAGTCGGCGCTAGGGGCCGTGTTGATGCTTCATTATCTTCACATGAACACCTGCAAGAAATGCGCTGCTGAGATACTAAGGCTATGTCCGAGAATCCACCGTATTTTCGGGTCTGAATGTGAGGTGCCGAGGGAAGCTTTCCTGTAGAGTCATATGATTGCTTTTTAGTCGCCAGACGTCGTCAGTTTTTTCCCACCTCTTACATATCGCTCCAATTCACGCCTTGCCTCAATCTACTGTGCATTGGAAATTAAATTAGTGTCATGTTACATAAGCGATGCTAGATTTCTGGATAATTTATCACCTGTCATGTACGGTAGATGATTGGATGTACAAATCGTCACGTGATTGGAAGAGGGATGAAACGCCATCTGGATTTATGTCTCTATCCAGTTTGTTTACAATCTCTGCCGCTACCGTACAGCCGAAGTTATCCGTCTTTTGACTGTCAACCACTTTATGTTGAAAATCAACATATCAGCATAAAATTGTGTTGATAACACTGACACAAGTTGTGCTAATTTCAACACTACCCTGGTGCTAAAATGGCTTCAACACATTTGTTTCGCAGTGTATGGGGGCTGTTACCAGTCAAGTTTTCTTTATGTGGTCAACTATCATTGTTCTCGCTTTGTGACGCTTATGTTTCCCATTGTTTTACAGCTGAAGAGATGTGTGGGCAGATGTGTAATCGCTTGTAGTTTCACGAACAGAGAACAATACAGATTCATGTTGGGGTCCGGCAGATAATTGAGGGTGGAGGGGCAAACCATGGCACCTATAATCCATCTTCGAAAATCCAAATTTTGAAGTAATATGTGTACATGTAGGCCTGTGCAGTATTATATAATGCATTAATATCTAATATTAAGTTCTCAAATTCGCTTGAAGGAAAGAATTATGTACCGGTATCGAGTCTTCACATTGAACTTCATTTCGAGACCATCGTATCTGCTGTCTTATATCAAGGAACAAGGAAATTCTACAAGATAGGTCTACGCATTCAACATCAAGTTCTTGATGAGAAAATAATCTAAGGATAGTATAATATCATGTTGTCCAGAAAAAAAATGGTAGTTCTTTTTCGAGCTGTCAAAGAACGAATAATTAACCACAGATCTATCTAGAACTTAATATCATGTGTCAAGGTAATTCCGTAGCAGTCTATAATGGAGTTGTTATAAAACAAGGTATTTTAAATATTATCTAATATCACGCTGTCATGGAACAATTTATACGTTTAACTATGATGTTATATCATGTTGTCAAAGAACAAACACGTTTAACTGAAATGTAATATCACGTTCTCAAGGAACAAAAACGTTTAACTATAATCAGAAGCACATGAACCAGAAGTCTGAAACCTTACATTAGACTAGCTAGAATGCATGACCACCAGCTTCCTGCTTATAACACATGATGTCTCGTAGACGCGCAGTTTCAAATTGAATGTGTCGTGCACACTCAAACAAAATTGGTGTGTTGGATCACGGGACTGATGCAGAAATTCAAATGTTCAAATGATCCACCGCGCGCCGATTCCACATGATGAGTGTCGGTGCCGTTTAGTCTAATATAATGTTACAGACTTCTAGTTCATTTGCTTCTGCTATAATGTAATATCACATTGTCACGGATCAAACAATTTCAACTACCAAGCCGTCAAGGAACAACGTATTTCAATTATATTCCCAATATAAATTATTGAAGAAAAAAGTGCTTAACTATATATTGACTTAACTTCAATTATATGTTTGGAGAAAGAAAGTTTCTCGATCGAAAAATGAGTAAAAATGTTCATAATACGAAAACGGATGAAAAGACATCAAATCAAATTTATACAACGAGAATTATGTGCATATTTTGGCCTATTTAACCCCTAAATATGTCGATACAATGGGAGACTTGCACAATACCAACTAAACAATCAGATTCTGTGATTGTCACTTCCTGTTTGTTGATTTTGGTCAAGTTAACAAATCAACTGACAGAACTACCACTTCCAGTTTCTCACCTGGCTCTATTGTACAAGTCTCCTATTCTGATAACAAATTATTTCCATATACATTTTCACCACTTCACATGTACACGGAGAAAAAAAATTCCTTCAAATTTAAGGAATATTCCCCGACTATTACACCAGCGAAATATTCCTTAAAATTCAATAAGGAATATTCCGTAGTATGTTAAGGAAATTCCTTAACATGGTAAGGAATATTTCTTAGGTATGTTGAGAAATATTTCGCTGGTGTGATAGTCGGCGATTATTCCATAAATTTTTAAGGATTTTTTTCTGTGTAATAACTGAGACAGAATATAACTACGTGTAGTTATGTAGTCACCATTGATAATAATAATTAATAATAATAACAATAATAATAATAATTAATACATTCGTCATTAATTAATTTTACACAGACGTAATCAGATGTACAACATTGATTACAATGTACAAGATATTGTACACCGTTAATGATATTGTATACCTTGGATAATAATATTGTAAGCAATTAATATAGCACTGCTGTTATTGTACGTCATTAATAATACTTTACTAAATCATATATTATACTGTACACCTTAATAATATTGTGCCGTACACAATTAGTAATAATATTGTACCATGCACAATTAATAATAATCTTGTATATATCACATTGTGCAACATTAAATGATATTATAAATAAGTATCTGTATCATTATGTGCCAACTAACATCATGCATCAACAGAAATGATAAATTGACATAAATGGTTAAATAGGCGATACGCTACCAAATACAAAGGAGATGGTACGATAAGGCGGAATTTTGGCCTATACGTGGTGCGTTTGAAGTCGAAAAAATTTTTTTAATGTAACGGCAAGAGAAAATATATGTAAACAATATGTGAAAGTTCTAGCTCGATCACTTAATGATTATAGTTATGACATGAAATTGAAATCCTCAGCATGTGCTATTTCGTGAAAAAATGTCTTAATCGAGTTATTTAAACAAACATTTAGACACGAAGGGGTCCTTGGACCAAAACGCCATTTAACTTGGTGATGTACGGTGGCATTATATCTCCGCTGCTGAAAAATCTTTATGGTCCAAGGGGTCTTCGTGTCTAAATGTGTGTTTAAATGACTCAATTTTGACCCTTTTTTTCACGAAATAGCACATGCTGCGGATTTCATTTTCATGTAATAACTTTAGTCATAAAACAATTGAGCTAGAACTTTCACATATTGTGCACATATATTTCCTCTTGCAGTTACATTAAAGAACAATTATATTTAGGACAGTTTATTTTTCGATTCAACCGCACCACGTATAGGCCAAAATGCCGCCTTATCGTACCATCTGCTTTCAATATTGCATTTAACTTGCTTCAAACCTGAAGAATTGAATTCATCAAAATGTCATTTTGTTATTATTCGTTCCGGGGGGAACTATTCATCTATAGTGCTTCCTGGCGACGACAGTTCCAGAGAGAGAATAAGATTTAACGTCGCGTCACTGGAATTGTGTCGACAACAGTTATGATCTGTGCGGCTGAAAAGTATAAGGGTTTACTTTCTACCAACAAATAGTTGTAAAATCTTAAACAAAAACCCTGCAGAAGTATATATTTTCTAAATGGGAATACTCGTGCTATTATTTTAGGGGACAGGTGTTATGGAAATCGAAAAGGAAAGGCGTGCAATTCACCTTAAGTCGTCTTCAACTTTTCTGAAAAAAAAAAGTTAAAATGATGTTCTTGTTCGACCTGTGAAAATTTCTCCGTCCAATGAGCATTTTCAAATGGTGAAACAACAGGGTCAACCTACTCGCTTTTTTTGTAAAAAAAAAAAATGCGCTGAGAACTAGTCATCATTTTTGATCCGAAACAGTGCGGATTTTGCACTGCCAAATATTCACTTTCGGGCACGGTTAACTCTGCAATGGCGCATAGGTGCGATCAACCAGTTATATACCAGTTTGGAAGAATAGTTAGGTCCAGCAAGATGGTACTATAGATACTAGGGAAGAATAATTATCATGCTGTCAAAAACGGATGACCTTCCCTATTATGAAATTAGGGAGGGGACACTTTTTGTGCGAAACCGTGGCAAGTGTGGACTGCACCCTAGACTATGCTTCACACTAGGGCCTACTACTGTGGAGCGTCTTAAGACCTAAATCATAACTGACGTAGACACAATTACAGTGTTGTGGTAGAGATATGCTTTTCCCGACCAATCAAAATAAAACATTCTAACAGTATATAAAACAACACGATAAATACCAGATAACCACCATTCTCAAACTATAACCGCTGATATATCCTGTCGCCAGTAGAGAACCTCTGATTAATATAATCCATTGGACATCTGGCTCTCAGACTATCTGCATTCTCCCATAGTTAGAGTTCGTAACCTCCACAAACGTCGGTTTAACATGCACCCTATGACTGCACTGTGCGGAAAAACGTGGCAATTTTAACCCCAGTGCAATCAGAGGGTATATCTGATGCCATGAAAATGACTATCTGATGCATGCTTGACGATTAGCTATTCGGTCGAGGAAATCAGAGGTCTTAAGTTTTCGAGGTGAACAACTCTTGAATAACTTTTAAAATACGGACAAATTTGCAGTATTTTTGACTGCTAAGTTTTGTCCGTATTTTAAAAGTTACGCGAATTATTTTCAAAATATGGACTATTTTGCAGTCGAAAAACTGCAAATGTGTTTTATTTCAAAAGTTATTCAAGATTATGTCTGTGTAAAACGACTTTTTTATCTCCAAAACTGGACAATCCTAATTTCCTCCGACCTGCTGATCAGTATCGTCACAATAAGAAGCAGAAAGTACAGCTGGGGGAATCTTCGCAACCAAAAAAGCCATATTCCTAACGTATGTACGCTGCCTTGGCGCGAATATAAGCTGAGTTACCCGCTGCATTGCTCAGTTGTATGCAGCCAAACTATAGCCAGTCAGAAATTATACGCTCAATGGTGAGTGGAACAACTCCCTCTCAAAGTCGAAGTTCCGACACTTGACTCAGAGCAGAACTCTGTCTTGCAGAGGCAAGGTCACGAACGGATTGGCAATGCAGCTGACTTAGGGATGATGAACTTGGGCTTGTAATTGTGATGGTGAGCTACGGCTTGTAATTGCGATAGTGAGCTACGGCTTGTGATTGCGATGGAGAGCTAGGGCTTGTAATTGCGATGGTGAGCTAGGGCTTGCAATTGCGATAGTGAGCTACGGCTTGTGATTGCGATGGAGAGCTAGGGCTTGTAATTGCGATGGTGAGCTAGGGCTTGTAATTGCGATGGTGAGCTAGGGATTGTAATTGCGATGGTGAGCTAGGGCTTGTAATTGCGATAGTGAGCTACGGCTTGTGGTTGCGATGGAAAGCTAGGGCTTGTAATTGCGATGATGAGCTAGGGCTTGTAATTGCGATGGTGAGCTACGGCTTGTGATTGCGATGGAGAGCTAGGGCTTGTAATTGCGATGGTGAGCTAGGGCTTGTAATTGCGGTAGTGAGCTACGGCTTGTGATTGCGATGGAGAGCTAGGGCTTGTAATTGCGGCGATGAACCATAGCTCGTAATTGCGCTTAACGATGAGATTTGGCGTCTAAATTGGTGTTCTAAAACTTTTGTTTCTAAAATATACTCGTATAGCAGACTGGATTTAATTTCCGACACTTTTGCTTGTGCTGAACATCTTGCGCCTGCGCACTAGGGGATTTATCTGTAGGTTAGTACAATCACTGATGTCCCGGGAATGGATAAACTCTGGACAAACGAATGTTATTGTTCATCTACTCCAGCTATATGATAGATATCCCTTCATGATGGACAAAACCAATCGAGCCAAGAAGCGAGACCCTGGAACAAGCTACAGTACCGATGAGAAAGAAAACAGTAAAGTTCCAGTGAATAAAGTCCCAATCCCTATGCTATCATCCAGAAAAGTCATTCCTAAATTGCAGTCCAGAAAGTTTTGCATTTATAAGTGCCACTCAAATATTGTCGATAAGTTTGTCAATCCGTTTGTTTCCATTGAACTTTTATTGTACAGTCATGTTCCATCACTATATAGCTCTCAGGACCTTCTGTAATTCGCCTTTCAGGCGACACTTTCAAAAGGTGTACTTCTTAGGGTTAACTGACAATCAATAACGTCGACAAAATTACAACGGGTAACATTCCTTAATCAAGCTCGGTTATCACCCTGAAAAGCTGGGTTCACTTGCGCCTCTTGAGAAGGTTGTATGGCGGTTGTTGTTTGACCCTCAGCGCTGTAGCCAGTGGAAATTGCATACACTTCTGTCTTGTTCTCCGGTGGAGCGGTCTTCTGGGCAGTTGCCGCCGCTAAAGCCTTTAAGAGGTCATTGATCGTCTGGCTGTTGGATGTGACCGGCGCCGGCGCTGCAACAACTTGCGTGTTACCAGCCGTCGATTGTGGAACCTCTGATTAATATAATCCATTGGACATCTGGCTCTCAGACTATCTGCATTCTCCCATAGTCAGGGTTCGTAACCTCCCCAAACGTCGGTTTAACATGCACCCTATGACTGCACTGTGCGGAAAAACGTGGCAATTTTAACCCCAGTGCAATCAGAGGGTATATCTGATGCCATGAAAATGACTATCTGATGCATGCTTGACGATTAGCTATTCGGTCGAGGAAATCAGAGGTCTTAAGTTTTCGAGGTGAACAACTCTTGAATAACTTTTAAAATACGGACAAATTTGCAGTATTTTTGACTGCTAAGTTTTGTCCGTATTTTAAAAGTTACGCGAATTACTTTCAAAATATGGACTATTTTGCAGTCGAAAAACTGCAAATGTGTTTTATTTCAAAAGTTATTCAAGATTATGTCTGTGTAAAACGACTTTTTTATCTCCAAAACTGGACAATCCTAATTTCCTCCGACCTGCTGATCAGTATCGTCACAATAAGAAGCAGAAAGTACAGCTGGGGGAATCTTCGCAACCAAAAAAGCCATATTCCTAACGTATGTACGCTGCCTTGGCGCCAATATAAGCTGAGTCACCCGCTGCATTGCTCAGTGTATGCAGCCAAACTATAGCCAGTCAGAAATTATACGCTCAATGGTGAGTGGAACAACTCCCTCTCAAAGTCGAAGTTCCGACACTTGACTCAGAGCAGAACTCTGTCTTGCAGAGGCAAGGTCACGAACGGATTGGCAATGCAGCTGACTTAGGGATGATGAACTAGGGCTTGTAATTGTGATGGTGAGCTACGGCTTGTAATTGCGATAGTGAGCTACGGCTTGTGATTGCGATGGAGAGCTAGGGCTTGTAATTGCGATGGTGAGCTAGGGCTTGTAATTGCGATAGTGAGCTACGGCTTGTGATTGCGATGGAGAGCTAGGGCTTGTAATTGCGATGGTGAGCTAGGGCTTGTAATTGCGATGGTGAGCTAGGGATTGTAATTGCAATGGTGAGCTAGGGCTTGTAATTGCGATAGTGAGCTACGGCTTGTGGTTGCGATGGAGAGCTAGGGCTTGTAATTGCGATGGTGAGCTAGGGCTTGTAATTGCGATGGTGAGCTACGGCTTGTGATTGCGATGGAGAGCTAGGGCTTGTAATTGCGATGGTGAGCTAGGGCTTGTAATTGCGATAGTGAGCTACGGCTTGTGATTGCGATGGAGAGCTAGGGCTTGTAATTGCGGCGATGAACCATAGCTTGTAATTGCGCTTAACGATGAGATTTGGCGTCTAAATTGGTGTTCTAAAACTTTTGTTTCTAAAATATACACGTATAGCAGACTGGATTTAATTTCCGACACTTTTGCTTGTGCTGAACATCTTGCGCCTGCGCACTAGGGGATTTATCTGTAGGTTAGTACAATCACTGATGTCCCGGGAATGGATAAACTCTGGACAAACGAATGTTATTGTTCATCTACTCCAGCTATATGATAGATATCCCTTCATGATGGACAAAACCAATCGAGCCAAGAAGCGAGACCCTGGAGCAAGCTACAGTACCGATGAGAAAGAAAACAGTAAAGTTCCAGTGAATAAAGTCCCAATTCCTATGCTATCATCCAGAAAATTCATTCCTAAATTGCAGTCCAGAAAGTTTTGCATTTATAAGTGCCACTCAAATATTGTCGATAAGTTTGTCAATCCGTTTGTTTCCATTGAACTTTTATTGTACAGTCATGTTCCATCACTATATAGCTCTCAGGACCTTCTGTAATTCGCCTATTCAAGATTATGTCTGTGTAAAACGACTTTTTTATCTCCAAAACTGGACAATCCTAATTTCCTCCGACCTGCTGATCAGTATCGTCACAATAAGAAGCAGAAAGTACAGCTGGGGGAATCTTCGCAACCAAAAAAGCCATATTCCTAACGTATGTACGCTGCCTTGGCGCCAACATAAGCTGAGTCACCCGCTGCATTGCTCAGTGTATGCAGCCAAACTATAGCCAGTCAGAAATTATACGCTCAATGGTGAGTGGAACAACTCCCTCTCAAAGTCGAAGTTCCGACACTTGACTCAGAGCAGAACTCTGTCTTGCAGAGGCAAGGTCACGAACGGATTGGCAATGCAGCTGACTTAGGGATGATGAACTAGGGCTTGTAATTGTGATGGTGAGCTAGGGCTTGTAATTGCGATAGTGAGCTACGGCTTGTGATTGCGATGGAGAGCTAGGGCTTGTAATTGCGGCGATGAACCATAGCTTGTAATTGCGCTTAACGATGAGATTTGGCGTCTAAATTGGTGTTCTAAAACTTTTGTTTCTAAAATATACACGTATAGCAGACTGGATTTAATTTCCGACACTTTTGCTTGTGCTGAACATCTTGCGCCTGCGCACTAGGGGATTTATCTGTAGGTTAGTACAATCACTGATGTCCCGGGAATGGATAAACTCTGGACAAACGAATGTTATTGTTCATCTACTCCAGCTATATGATAGATATCCCTTCATGATGGACAAAACCAATCGAGCCAAGAAGCGAGACCCTGGAGCAAGCTACAGTACCGATGAGAAAGAAAACAGTAAAGTTCCAGTGAATAAAGTCCCAATTCCTATGCTATCATCCAGAAAAGTCATTCCTAAATTGCAGTCCAGAAAGTTTTGCATTTATAAGTGCCACTCAAATATTGTCGATAAGTTTGTCAATCCGTTTGTTTCCATTGAACTTTTATTGTACAGTCATGTTCCATCACTATATAGCTCTCAGGACCTTCTGTAATTCGCCTTTCAGGCGACACTTTCAAAAGGTGTACTTCTTAGGGTTAACTGACAATCAATAACGTCGACAAAATTACAACGGGTAACATTGCTTAATCAAGCTCGGTTATCACCCTGAAAAGCTGGGTCCACTTGCGCCTCTTGAGAAGGTTGTATGGCGGTTGTTGTTTGACCCTCAGCGCTGTAGCCAGTGGAAATTGCATACACTTCTGGCTTGTTCTCCGGTGGAGCGGTCTTCTGGGCAGTTGCCGCCGCTAAAGCCTTTAAGAGGTCATTGACCGTCTGGCTGTTGGATGTGACCGGCGCCGGCGCTGCAACGACTTGCGTGTTACCAGCCGTCGATTGTGGAATGGTAGCGAGTGGAACGACCGATGGTGCGGTCGCAGCGACGTGGGGAACAGCCGCTGAGCGTGTCGCTGACGGTACCGCCGGCGGGGCCTTTGGTACCGCTGGTTCTTCCTTCATTTCGATGGGTAATTCACTAATGCTCGAAACCTCGCTCATTCCCGGGACATAACTTGAAGCGCTGCCAGCTCGGCTGAGGCCTTCTTCTTTCGTCGTGGTGTCACGTCGGACCTTCTTCTTAGGCTTGCAACATACCATGAGCCAAGGAAGCTTCTGATTTAGCACCTCTCTAAATTTAGGATGACTCAGAGCGTAGACAATCGGGTTGTACATGGCCGAAGATTTCGCAAACATGACAGGGATTTCCGCGGCATAGCGTGTGACATACTCCGCCGGTCCAAATACCCCGATCAGCGCAACCACAGCATACGGCGTCCAGGATAGCAGGAACAGCATGATGGTGGTGAAGGCAATCTTGGCCGTTTTGATTTCTGTGCGCTGATCATCTCCCTGTCGAATGTCTTTGGCGTTCAACCGTTTAGCCATATCGGCCATTTCCTGCTCGTGGTCGGCTACCGCTTTCACGATCATGGCGTAGCAGTAGAAGATAATGGCCACTGGGATGACGAAACCGCAGATATACAGACAAAAGATGTAGGACTTGAAATAGTCCGTCCTCGTCAGATAGTCGAAGGAGCAAGAAGTCTGGAAGCCCTCAGGGATGTATGCGCCCCATCCAAAGATCGGGGGAATGGCCCAGAGTGTCGACCAGATCCAAACCAGCATGATCATGAAGAAAGCCCGTTTGTGAGTCATCTTCCTCATGAGGGACATGGGTCTGGCGATGACCAGATAACGGTCGACCGCAATCATCGCCATCGTGTTTATGGACATCAAACCGAAAATACCCCCGGCCAATCCATACAACTCACAAGCTGAAATTATACGAAGGCGTAATTTGCTGAACTCCTAAATATACTTCCATTGTGAGTACAAATTATTCAACGAAACTGAAGGATATCAATTAGAAAGAAGACGCAAATCTGACTAGAAAGAAAGGACACTATATTGACCATATCAATGCAAGAGTCGGAAGTGTCGATCGTAATTTTTTTTTTTTTTTTTTTTTTTTTTTGGATATATTCCGAGTTTATTCAAATATAATATGTACTGTGCAACAATATAGGTACAACATAGAAAAACAGGCAATCAATATTCATATTAAGTCATCAGTGTATGGAAGTATTACATCCGTGGTTGTTTACAAAGTTCTACCCATTTACCCCACTTGTCATCCAATTGCTGTCTATTTTTAAAGAATACAGTTTTTTCTATCATGTAATAATACTCTAAATCTTTATAGAACAGACGTATATTTGGAATTATTCCCTGGCATCTACTACGATACAAGTAAAATTTTGCCAATAATATAACCATGTTACATTGGCTACTGTGTCCCAACAAACCAAATATAATATTCTCTAAGGACATAGATATTCTATATCCAAAAACCATTTCAATTTTATCATTCAGCAATTGCCAGAATAGTTGAGACTGTTGACAATCCCAGAACAGATGTACTATTGTCTCCTTATAAAGTTTACAAAAAGTGCACAAATCATTTTCACTAATATTAATTTTGCATAAATAAGAATTTGTTGCAATAATTCAATGATTAATTCGAAATTGAAACCATCGTAATTTTGTATCACCTATTATTAATTCCCATTTTCTTTGTGATTTTACGCCTAAATTTTTTATTTTTCCCAAAAAAGTTTTAGCTATATGATATGTGCCTTTAGATGTTTTGACTAATAGTAAAATGTGTTCGGGGATGAACGGTAACACAGTTTCCTGAGCCTCTACATGTACACAGTTCTTCTTAAACAATTTAGTAATTGAGCTCCGTATTCCTAAAAAGCTTATATATCAAGGTCTAAGGCCAAATTTCTCACAAAACTGGGCGTAATCAATCAACCTTCCATCATTATTCAAAAAATCGTAAGCATATAAAACACCTTTCTGTGCCCATCTCTTATAGAATACTGGCGCTCTACCAACTTGAATTAAGCTGTTGTACCATACAGGCTGATATATACAGTTATGAACATTTACATTGAAACATTGTACATATTCTCTCCAAAATTGAAAAACCTCGCTCCAAAATTTATTATATATTTTCGGTATCAAAATGTCCAAAAAATAACTGCCATATACGAAAATTCCATTTAAACTATCACCAAGACTCTCTCGTAGTAAAGTTTGCCAGGTGGTAGTCCTGCTGTATAATATTCTTCTCACCCATGTAATTTTTAAAGATTTATTAAATATTAATAAATCGACCATGCGCAGGCCCCCTCCGCTGTAATCTTGCACCATAATGTTTCTAGCCACTTTATCAGGAACATCACCCCAAATATACCGAAACAAACGAGAATTTAACTTTTTCAAGAAATCCCCTTTTGGGGTGGGGAGACTAGTTAATAAATGTGTTATTTTGGATATGATAAACTGCTTTACCACAACAATTCGTCCATTCACGGTGAGTTTTCGCCTTTTCCAATTCTTAATCAAATATTCTATTTCTCTCAGTTTGGGGGAAAAATTCTCCTCGACCATTTTGTCCAGGTCTGTACAAAATATTATTCCCAATAAACTCATTTTATCTGTCCAGTTCAAATTTTCATCGTTACAGATTCTTTCATCTGAACCACGTTTCGAGCCTATCCACATAGCTTGTGTTTTATCTATATTAATAACAAGTCCGGATATTCTTGAAAACTTTCCCAATAGGGCCAGGGTGGATCTCAAGGAACGCTCAGAGCCATCAAGTATAATTGTCGTATCATCTGCATATTGAGACAATTTATATTCCACATCTTCTTGATAAATCCCCACCACTTCATGTTCTGAACGAAGCATGATTCCAAAAATTTCTACACATAGTAGGAATAAATAGGGAGAAAGAGGATCACCTTGACGACACCCTCGTCGGAAGTCGGAAGTGTCGATCGTAAATTTTCATCAAACTGTGAGATTATTACCAAACATGAGATACTTGGAGTAAAGGTACTTAAAGAGAACTACCTCTCTAAAATGGAGGTAAAAAAGGTCGCTTTTGCCTAATAAATTCAAAAATATATCGAGCTAAGAGACATCCGCCATAGGCAACCATGGACGTATATATCTGTATCGGATTATATTAGAAAAAAATATATAAATTGTCGTCTGTCTAATTTGCATAATAATAGACGGAATGTTTTGTTCTCTGTTGAGATAGGACTATGCACATTTTCATTGGGAAATCACTGTTACATGTAACAATATATAAGCTAAGACTATGAAGATTTTGAGGTGTTATGATGACTAAATCACAACTTATTAAGCAAAAACGACCTTTTTATCTACATTTTAGAGAGATAGTTCTCTCTAACCAGTTCAAATTACAACACATATAAGGGAAGTGAGAAGACGTGCCGACATACTGGCAGAGCCACATGACTTCACAGTATAGTCTTCCGGTTAACCTATTCTAAAGCACATACCAAGAATCTAACGATTCGTGATATGTGTTGTATCTCAGGTACGCTTTTATTGTACCTGTTCATGTGGCAACTTGGATGAGATGACCACACGGCCCCTAGCACCGGCATAAGCGGTATTAGATACAAATCTAGAGAGCTATGGTGGAAATGCTCTGAAAACTCGTATATTGGTAATTGGTTAGCTGTTTCGCTGTGACAACTCGTACACTGGAAAATGATGAGCTATATCGTCGTCAGATGAAAATGACGGCATTTAGCGCAGAAGACTAGTCTGTAAGACCCGATGTCGACCCAGCATCAACTTCCCACAAATGCCAACATATATCAAAGACCAAAAGTATATTTGGTCATAATATATAAGTGCTTGTGTGCTTATAAAAACACTAGCCTCACCGAACCAGATCTCCAATAATGCTTTGTGACTTTGATTGGAATCATCACATTTCTCACAAGATGCCACAAAATATAGATATTCGATTACCAAAATATAATTATATGTAGTATATATTTTGGTATAGCAAAAAATATCGCATAGCGTATGGATTTCAGTTCATAAATGAACTGCGACAATGAAGTCATCAAATCTGTTATAGGCAATGCAATTACTCACCTGCTTTTCCAAATATCCATTTCTTGTAGAAGGCCGAGATGGAGAGTAGAGGAAAACCGTTTATAGCGGAGAATGTCAGGTCGCTCAAAGCCAGGTTAACAATAAACATGTTAGCTGCTGTCCGAAGGGGTTTAGTCCTGTTTAAATATAGAGAATAAATACACTATACCAGAAATATGTTGATTGTTTCTGATTATATCCAATATACCCACAGAGGAGCGTAATCAGCATACCCAACGACAAAATCCCGATATGCTGGAACACAGACAGTCTGGGCCAATTTGTTTAGCACCTGTCACAGTTCTCTTGCGCTTAATATATACATTCGCCCATTGTCAGAGTTTGTAACCTCCTGATCTGTCGGTGAAATACCCTCTGACTTAGCTCCGGTGGGGCCTTTTTCTGTACTGCGCGCGAACAAGGACCCAGCGCCAAGCCATTCACCAGCCGTAGTTGTTGAAAAAATGATGGACGGCTAATATTTTCAGAAGTCGTTAGTCAAGAACAATAAAATAATTCGATTCTGTATGATCTTACCTTTATACTCATATCTTGTTTATCAGAAACCTGTCCAGTTTTAGCTTCACGAGAGACCAAAACTCAGAACGCGTCTACAGAAACGGGCTGTTGTTGTGGCGCGTAATCTGCACGTAGCTCTATCATTACAAGTGGTTTAAAACGGAAGCTGTCGCTCTGACTTTCTCTCTGTCGTGAAGCTAAAACTGGACAGTTTCTGATAAACAACAGTTGAATATCAAGGTAAGATCATACAGAATCAAATTAGTTTATTGTGACTAATGGCTTCGAAAAATATTAGCCGTCCAGCATTTTTCCAACAGCTACGGCTGGTGAATGGCTTTGTGCCTGGGCCTTGTTCGCACGCAGTAGAGAAAAAGTCCCCACCGGAGCTACCTCTGACTGCGCGGTGACGAAAACGCGGCGCGCATGCGCATTCGGTCTGTATCGATTTTGATCCTCACAGGGAGAGAGATGGGAATTGCGTCAAGTACCATCCTATATTGTTACACAAGAACACACGGTACAACGTCTTGTTCAGTTGTGACATGCGAGTCCACCCCACTCTGTTTACAAGCGAACAAGTGAGTGGATACGATTTAACGTCACTTTCAACAATAATTCAGTCAGATCACGAAGTTTGGTTCCAATTCCTTTTCACACCCGGAATCCACACGGGTAGGGTCCTATGTTAATTGGTCGAGAGCCGTGCGCACAAAAGCTGCGCACCGCGAATCAATCACAGTGCAATCAGAGGGTATATCTGACAGTAGGTGGTATACAACCTGATGTCATGAGAATGAATATATGAGGAGATACAAAATTTGCAGTCGCTCGTAATTATGTCCAACCATAACACTTCAATATCCTCTCCATAAAGATAACACGTCAATATCTTCCTCATATCTTGAAGTACAAAATTGAATTAAAGCATATTCATCTAATTTTTGTCAGCTTTACCACTTCATCACTGTTCCCCATATATCAAGCATAAGAAAACTGTGACAAATGCTACCCAAAGCAACCCAGACTGTTGGTCCGAAAAATCACTGGGGCGTGAAAACCTGTAGTTTTACAGAATATAGGGACTTCGCCAGCTTGCTGTCATACGTTTTTTTGTATATACATACAATAGTAATATCCAACGACACAAGTAGTATACAGCGGGCAAGATAAGTCAGTGTAAACCCGGATGTAGAGGTCATAGAGGTCAATTGTGAAATATTGACCAATCAAATGCGAGAATGTAGTTTGACTGCGCTTGGTGGTGACGTCATAATTGTGGATGTGCGCGTGAGGGACTGTGGGAGGTGGGACAAGATGGCGGCTGGTTTTAGTGTCGTGTGGGAGGTGGGACAAGATGGCGGCCGGTTTTAGTGTCGTGTGGGAGGTGGGACAAGATGGCGGCCTGTTTTAGTGTCGTGTGGGAGGTGGGACAAGATTGCGGTTGGTTTTAGTGTGTTGTGTGGGAGGTGGGACAAGATGGCGGGCCGTATTTGTGTGTTTTTGTGTGTTGTGTGGGAGGTGGGACAAGATGGCGGCCGGTTTTAGTGTCGTGTGGGAGGTGGGACAAGATGGCGGCGAGTTTTAGTGTCGTGTGGGAGGTGGGACAAGATGGCGGCCTGTTTTAGTGTCGTGTGGGAGGTGGGACAAGATGGCGGTCCGTTTTAGTGTGTTGTGTGGGAGGTGGGACAAGATGGCGGCCCGTATTTGTGTGTTGTGTGGGAGGTGGGACAAGATGGCGGCCTGTTTTAGTGTGTTGTGTGGGAGGTGGGATAAGATGGCGGCCGGTTTTAGTGTGTGGGAGGTGGACGGCATGTTCGGGCATGTTCGGGCAAAAAAAAAAGTTCCGGCAAAAAAAAAAAAAAAAAAATGTATTCATGCGCGGTGATTCATGGCCGTGGTTTTGGCGGTGATTCGGTCTCGGGAAAAAGCTTCCGCGGAGAAAAAGTAGTCCCTAGATAAAATGGTCCGATGGGGTCGAGTGAGGTATCAAAGTGAAGGTTAGGTGAAGGAGCATCTAATGGGCTAGGTGTGGGGTTGAAATATCGTCATTCTGCGCATGCGCGGCGGCCGAAGGGTATGAAAATAGCCTTTTTGGAGCTAGGGGAGCCCCTAAGGGTCCGATGGGTCGAGTGAGGTATCAAATTGAAGGTTAGGTGAAGGGGCATCTGATGGGCTGGGCGCGGGGTTGAACTATCGGCATTCTGCGCATGCGCGGAGGCCAAAGGGTATGAAAATAGCCTTTTTGGAGCTGGGAGATTGACTACTGGTCCAGTGGGGTCGAGTGAGGTATCGATGTGAAGCATTCGTGAAGGGGCATCTGATGGGCTGGGTGTGGGGTTGAAATATCGGCATTCTGCGCATGCGCGGTGGCCCAAGGGTATGGAAATAGCGGTTTTGGAGCTAGGGGAGTCCCTAATGGGCCAATGGAGTCGTATGAGTTATCAAAGTGAAGCATTCGTGAAGGGGCATCTGATGGACTGGGCGTGGGGTTGAAATATCGGCATTCTGCGCATGCGTGGTGACCCAAGGGTATGGAAATAGACGTTTTGGAGCTA
>JAVTVY010014822.1:0-62866 GCA_036873755.1 Hanleya hanleyi | reverse complement strand
GAAACTTTACATTGTCAGAATCGAACCAGTATTAAGCGAGCTATCAACAAATAACCTACCGAGTTTCCGTTTTTTCAGTCGAATTCAAAAAATTTCAGTCGATTATCTGATCCCCTATTGTGAAATAGTGACGCATATATCGCCGTCTGAATTTTTCAGTCGAAAACTTCAACTCTTTACGTGCCATGTTGGTGACGTCACAGGAAATGTGTGCTGAGCCGTTTGCAATTGAACATGGCACGTATAAAGTGGAAGTTGTCTGGAAAATTCAGACGGCGCTATATACGTTACTATTTCACAATAGTGCGCAAGATTTTAAAATAGTGCGCAGGAGGGGATAGAGATTAGATGTACGGCAGTTTCTGAGGTGGGTGATTCGTAATAAAATTATCTAAAACTCTCGCTGGAGGTGACTGGGGTCGACCTATAGCCCTCATACTCGTGAGGGCTATATTATTTAGCTAACGTAAACAGGGAAGCCACGAGATCATGATAACATTTACCATTCAAGCGCACAACAAGCAAAATGATCACAAGTGAAAGAAGTCATGAAAAATGAAAACATGAGATCATCATCAACAGACCCCTACCTTGTAAAAAAAAGGGGCAGGGTGCTAGTCTGTGGAAAAGGGGCACTTTTTGTGCGGACGATGAATAGAAGGGCATGTTGGGGGCACTACGAGTCACGGCGGCAGTATTGGTATCTCCTAATGTCACCATTCATTTCTGTCTACCTCATGCATTGAAAGAATGGATAGAAAGGATACACAGGAATCTGCTTAAAATTAGATCTGCAGTAAGCACACCCTAGTTTACTTGTCGGTCATATAAATCTGACCCCCCCCTGGTCTGAAACCCCGTCTCCATGTTCTGAGTCACCAATGACCAATCAAAGAGCTTCTCCTCGATTTATGGATGTATGTTTGAAAATGTCAATGTTAGGCCACAGCTGTGTGGGGAAGACTGGTTGACTTCGAGATTCAACAGAGAAATGTCTCCTGGAATTGATCAAAATATCTAAATTCTATTATTAATGTTCAACGAAGGTCAATCATGATTTCGAGAGAAGAAAATATTAATCTGTTGAAACAAGTTAAAATAGGAGTTTTACATATACCATGCACCTGTCGCCCCCTAGCTGCAAAGTCAGATGGGCCATACGGGTGACCTGGTTCTGCATGAAAACCCGGGTCTCGGTCCCAGTCACAAGCAAGATGAGGAGTGTTTCTTTTTAGCCCACCATCACCAGATGGTGGGCTATTCAAATCGCTTTTCGTCCATGGTCCGTCGTCCGTCAGTCCGTCCGTCAGTCCGTCAGTCCGTCCGTAAACAATTCTTATTTCTTGCGCTGTAAAACTTACCTTCACATACCTTATTGCTATCGTGTTCCTACGCGATTGCCTATTGTAAACACATTACCACAGAAACAAAATAATCCCCTGTGCTCCCCAGTGCCCATGCGCGAGTACCCAGAATCCAATCTGTCCGACCACGTCACTTCCTTCTTTCTTCTACAAGTCGTAGTGGAAACACGTGTTCTCAATTTCGTCTGAAAAATCTTGGATCTACTTTGAGTTTACCACGCATTACCTCGGAATTTACCTTGGATATTACCTCGGATTCTACCTGGGATTAATACCTTGGATTTACTGTGATTCTGTGATTCTTGGATTGCCTACCGGGCCTGGAAATCTCACCCGTCGGGAAGTATTCAATCATCTCTGAATCAAATAAAATGGCTTCCATTGTCTGCGTTGTATGTGGTCTATGAAGCCGGCCTGCGGGCACACCTTGGTGGGTCCGTTGTGTCGGGAGAAACTGGTTTGACCAGTTTGTAAGAGGAATAAGCTTTGTCCCGTCAGCGTATTTCTGACAAAAGGAAATATCTTGTCGGTTCATGTGCTAGTGTATTTCTGTCGTCTCCCGTCTGGCGGGCCGAGAAATTGTATTGTTCTCCGTCTCGTCTTTAGAGACGGAGAGCCTTCTTTTCTTATGTCTGTTAACGTAATTTCATGTTAAAATGACACCCCGTTTCCCTTCATTGTTGTAATAAATATTCTTCCAACTATTTCTGATTATGTGAAGTTTGTAACGGGTACAAAATGGCGTTCGTCATCCAGATAAGATATGTACACGAGATGACCTTGATCGCATATGTTGTTCCCTACTTCCAATTTCAGATTATGGTAATCGGCGGCTGCATCGAACACCTTGGTACAGCCTTGTCATACAGAAGATATTTCTACAACAATGCCGGAGAAATTGAGGAAAGATGTGCCTGCAATTTCTTCCGTTATTGCACCACTTCCGTAAGGTCGTCGGTTGTAATAACTCCTGTTCCGGTTTGCTGTGTCTACTATTTCCTCAGCAAACTGGAACTTCGTCGATAAAGTCGGAGATTGTGACTACCCCCCTGTCAAGGACCCGTCACTTCCGGAGAATTTATCAACAATTCGGCCCAGCTCATCGCCGTCTACACAAACTACGGAGATGTCTGCTGCATCTGTAATATCATCACTTCCTGTCATCGGTGACTATTACACCAGTATCCGGTTTTGCTGAATCTGACCGTTCATTTTTGAATGTGCCGAGATTATATAGGGCTCTGCCGCAACCATTGTCAGCACCCCGCAGCTTCTCAACCGGTACTACAACCACGTACGCCTGGGTCCAGTTATGACTTCCGGTCTACGTCTATTCCGAGTTTCTCGGATATCTTCATGCAACCTCTTACATCATACCTTCCGGTATCATCTTACCTTCCGGTATCATTGTTCGGAACTCCCGCTTCTGTTCTTGCGCATGTTCCGACTTCGGCAACTACATCCTTCTACAGGCTTGCTGCAACTTGTGATGTTCTGTTACGTAATCGTTGTATGATGTTCCGGTTCAACCATCGATGTTTAGTTCTCCAGTTACGTCATCGATGTATTGTGTTCCGGTTACGTCATCGATGTGTAGCAGACCGGCTGATTCCTACACTGCTCGGACTTACTCTCCATTTCCTGTTCGTCATGCGGTGTACAGGCCTACATCATATCCTTCGGTGGCTTCTGTAGTCCGATGTACCTCGTAGTGTGACTTCTCCTGTTACAACGGTTGTGTCACATTCGACTTCCGGTACATCGGGTGTTTACTGTCGTTTTCCATCTTTCGAGACGTGAAGTAAAGGTTGCACATCTACATCTGCTGTTATATACGGCGCATGTTTCAACTTACGTGGCTTCAGCTTCCGATTATACAGACACACGACGTATCGCTGAGCTATTTATTCTACGATAAAGAATAAATACCTGTGCCATTGGGCTGTTTATTCGACGATAAGAATTACATGCCTATACTCAGCTATACACAGCCCTTGTATTCCCCCGTATCTGTTCATTACGGAAGAAAGAGGGGGGACGCAAAAGGGGCCTCATCGTATCCTATTGTTTCGGTTGCTCGGCCACATCCGTTAACGTTGAATGTTATCAACCATCAGGTCTTACATTACATTCGACTTCCGGTTATGCAGATCTTCACTTCCATCTCTAATCCGTGAGGCATACGGTATCGTATTTAGACCTATGCCTATCTTCATACACAGGTAGTGAATGTTGCTCATCTGCACCTTCGGCCTAAGTACCCAGTTAGACCGACAATCTCTCAACGACTTCTGTCACTTCCGGACTGGAAGTACAGATTGTGTCACCATGTGGCTGCTTCCTATAACAACTCACCGGTGACGTATACACAGTTATTGAGAGTTTCCTGTCTTCATCGTATGTTGTGAAGACACCTGATCATCATTTACGGCGTGTTACGTATTGGTTTCGACCGTGCAAACGCCTACTTTGGTGACAACGGAACTGTTGTTCTTTTATGGATTCGGATATTTGACCACTCCATTGCTTCAACCGTTTCCGTTTTGGCAAATTTTCACCGCTGTGTCTCGCTCTACAGTTTTGAGAAAGCAGGTGATTTATTCCCATATCTAGCTGCCAGAAGTTCTGCCTATCTTCATAGCGCATTCCTTCTTTTAAGGGGCTACGGCGTTCTACGTATTGGTTTCGACCGTACAAACGTCGGCAATCTCATTGGCGTCTGTGACTTCGGAGAGGAAGTACAGATTATGTCACCATTTTGCTGTTTCTTATAACAACTTACTGTTGACGATTACGCAACTATTGAGAGTATCCTGTTTTCACATTTAACTTACAATCGTAAGTTGTGAAGACATATGTTCATCAACTACGGCGTTCTACGTATTGGTTTCGATCATACAAATGCCTGCTTTGATGTCAACGAAACGGTTGTTGTTTTATGGATTCGGATACTTGGCCACTCCATTGCTTCAATCGTTTCTGATTTGGCGAATTTTCACCGCTGTATCTCGCTCTTCAGTTTCGAGAATGCAGGTGATTTATTCCCATATCTAGCTGCCTGAAGTTCTGCCTATCTTCATAGCGCATTCCTTCCTGTCTACGACATCTGTCAACTAGCAACGTTGGTATCTGGTCGTATGACTTTGCAGCTGGGCAGTATGACGTCAATTCCGGTTTTCACTCCGGTTTGTAACTCATTCTGCAGGGTCACAGCATCACCCGGGCCCTCTAGTCAGCTTTACAATGGTCTTTGGGTCTTAACGAGGGTTTGCGCATGCGCATTCCTTTACCGTCCATCAGTTTCCGGTTCCTCGTTGATCCATATGACTTATGTAGACCCTGACGATTGGGTGTTGCTGTTGCGTCATGAATGGAGCATTATCTCCAGGTATGACTTATTGTCAGAATTTGGATCAAATTCGTTTGAACCATACATTTTGGGTCTGTTTCGTTCAACTATTTGTACGTCACATCTATTCCCAAAAAATTCTGACAATGCTTGCCGTGTTTGGTCATCTTAACGAAACAAGGAGAGATCGTACTTTCCTGGAATACGTGATCTTCTGCAGTTTCGGCCCTATGGGATCCTGATCGATCCTCTGGGTATTCCACTTCGACTGTGTCTTTAGAGGTATAGTGAACGTGTTCACTAAAGAAATCCTCTTATGGAGACCGGCTTCGACTCGTCTCCTTACGCACACAGCTCATCATGGGATTGTGATTACGCTGGTCAGTTATGCCAGAACATGTTATCTGGCTAAACTTGACATGGATTGGTTTCGTTGGAACCGTTTCTGTTAAAATCGCATTCCCTCATCTTCTCTACTTCCGGTGGAGAATGTGGAATTGATGACAGACTTTTCGGCGATCATGACGTAGTCGCTTGCCGCGACCTAGGGACTTCATCTCCGATGTCACGTAACCGGAAGAAACTACGATTTACCTATTCTTCTTGGGGTTACATCCCTATTGCGGCTAAACTACTCCTGGCAGGCGAGTGTCCAGGGTGGTGTATGAGACTGCGTCGCCTCGTCATCGTTTCCTCAGTTTGCAGCGGAATAGTTCCAGCAACATGATCGGTTTGGTAGGCAAGCTTCAGTGGATACTCTTTCAGTTTCCACGATACTTGTCTCATACCGAGCTACCCCGGACTTACTCAGTTCTGTATTACCTGTAGCGTAAGCACAGGAACTATTTTTCTCTTCTGTCTTTCCTCTTCTATAGTGGATGACAATATGGAAGAGCCTTCATTCCGGCGGTAATGTTGCTGTTCTTTTCTTCCGACACTGAGGTATCATTGCGGTGGCGTTGAAGAGTTCGTCCTAGTACGCACCTAAATCCTTTTGGAGGTCAAATCTCACCTGTACTGCTCTAATTTGCACGGAGAACATTTGACCGGTGTTTCTTCCCCCGTCTCAGCCATTCTGCTAAGACGGCGTCGAGGAGGGCTGGAGAACATATTTGGTTCGAGAATTGACAGTCGTCTCGTTACAGCGGAAGTCAACAGATTCTCAATAACCAACGCTTGTTTTGTGTCAGATCATAGCTTTTGACCTTCATCAACAAGCGCAGGGAACAGTGATGTCTTTTCCCAGTGACTACTGCTTTTAGGGATCGTCGCTACGAGTTTGTCACGTTTCCGGTATATCGAACTCTTTATCTGGTTCTTACGACCGGGTGACAGCTACTCGTAGACCGCCAGGTCGAATGCTCCAGTTATGAGAAATTTCAGCGAATTTATGATTCCGGTTTATATTTCTCATACTACGATCCCAGCAGTCATGGCAGCGTCTTGCATACGTTTATGGCGTATCCTTGCTGGAGGGCAACATTCTTCGGCCGCTGCTACTCTGATGACGTCTATTTCGGCGACCGGCTTCCGGTCAGTGGCATCAGTACATGTTATCTGACCCAGTTCCGGTTTTCCCCATCAGCCAGCTTTTCTTCTAGAAAATGATTGGTTTGTCTTCAGAGCATCTTCACGTAATACGTCTTCCAGAACAAGAAGCCCTTCCATCTCGGGTGTTTTCATCGAGGACGCCATATATAGTAGCTCCTCTCTTCACCTTACATCCGATTTAAACGTATCGGTTAGGAACGGAGATCTTGTTCAGCGAGCGACGTATGTGTAATGATATGCGATATCTCGGGTTGTTCAGGTGTCAACGCCTCGTTCCACGTAAATCTTTCTTCCACTTCCTGGAGAAGGATGGATGGATGGAGTCGTTTGTTCACTCCGTCGCTTTCCGATGGATACTGAGATTCACTCCAGACGTTGCAGTTCCGGAGCTGGTTTTGGCGCTGTATCGTTTTCAGGAGTGTCTTTCAGCCTACATGTACGACATCAAATAATAACCTACTGTGATCATAGATGACGATGTTTTTAATCTGGTAGCTTGTTACCGCGAGCGTCCGGCAGATACTTCATGTGGGAAACTATTATCTAGGTCTTGGTGCAGCTGATGGGCACTAAAACCTTAGTCATATTTTTCCTCCCAGACTTCGCTAATTTATGCATTGTCGTGTGTTACATGGAGTATGAACTGGATTTCGTCATCCCAGCATATCTACGGGTTCTACACTTCCGGGATTTGTCATCAGTATCAGTCGCTTTATGACTTAATTTCTGGAGTCCGTCAACCCGCCTCTGTCCAAGTTAATTTAGTGATGGCAGAGTTATGGGCCCTCATAGCGCTCTCGTGTTATGACACGTGCGTTTGTTCTGGACCTTCGTCAACGGCATATTTGCGCTCTCTTCTAAAGCAGGAAATATGAAATATCTTCTTCCTAGCTTTCCAAAACTTCTCGTTTGGCGTACACGGACGTACCTGCGGAGGTAACTCTCTCGTAGGTTTGGATTCATCAGATCAGGGCTGTACGGACATCCTGATTTCTATGATCTGACATTTCCGTGGACGACATTTGACATCTTGAGGGCCGTAATCTGGAGGTTTGCGATACGTCTGTCTGTCATCACCTCCGGAATTGGATGCACTCTGGGTCCGCAGGTGGCGCCCAAGCCGTTGATACCCGTCGACATGTATGCACTAGACCTAGTGAGTCTACCAATTTTAAAAATTGGTAAGTGTTTGCTCTCCCCAATTTTCAAAAAAAAGGGGGGGGGGAAGACGTTTCGGTCTAGTGCCCTCTCAGCCTATTCACAGTGCCCTCTTATCGGGGCCGGGTGATAGATCGATAGCCATAATATACTCATCTTACATGCGTTTATGGCACTCGATTACCTGGCTGACTCCTGTTTTCCCCTTCGCCTATGCTTGAGATTCCTTTCTGTTTTCGACCACTATTCCCTCCGTCCTGCTATGATATTCTAGCAATAAGGTATGTGAAGGTAAGTTTTACAGCGCAAGAAATATGAAAAATTTGAAAATCAATTTTCCTATTTCTAAGCTTAAACTTACCTTCACATACTGTGATGGCCCTCCCAGCCTCCCCGCTAATGGGTTATTCACACTGCGATTGAATAGGAAAGAAGGAAGTGACGTGGTCGGACAGATTGGATTCTGGGTACTCGCGCATGGGCACTGGGGAGCACAGGGGATTATTTTGTTTCTGTGGTAATGTGTTTACAATAGGCAATCGCGTAGGAACACGATAGCAATAAGGTATGTGAAGGTAAGTTGCTTAGAAATAGGAAAATTGATTTTCAAATTTTTCATGTTATCGCGATTTCTCAGGAACTACTTTATGGATCTTTCTCAAATTTGGTACACAGGTTCCCCTTGGGGTCTAGTTGTGCAAGATACCTTTTTTGGTCCGATTCGAAAATCCAATATGGCCACCAGGCAGCCATCTTGGATTTCCCATGAAACCTTGTTATCGCGATTTCTCAGGAACTACTGCATGGATCTTTCTCAAATTTGGTACACAGGTTCCCCTTGGGGTCTAGTTGTAAGATACCTTTTCTGGTCCGATTCGAAAATCCAATATGGCCACCTGGCAGCCATCTTGGATTCCCCATGAAACCTTGTTATCGCGATTTCTTAGGAACTACTGCATGGATCTTTCTCAAATTTGGTACACAGGTTCCCCTTGGGGTCTAGTTGTGCAAGATACCCTTTTTGGTCTGATTTGAAAATCCAATATGGCCACCAGGCAGCCATCTTGGATTTCTCTATGAAACCTTGTTATCGTGATTTCTCAGAAACTACTGCATGGATCTTTCTCAAATTTGGTACACAGGTTCCCTTTCGGATCTAGTTGTGCAAGATACCTTTTCTGGTCCGATTCGAAAATCCAATATGGCCACCACGCAGCCATCTTGGATTTCCCCATGAAACTTTGTTATCGTCATTTCTCAGGAAGTACTGCATGGATCTTTCTCAAATTTGGTAGACAGGTTCCCCTTAGGGTCTAGTTGTGCAAGATACCTTTTTTGGTCCGTTTCGAAAATCCAATATGGCCACCAGGCAGTCATCTTGGATTTCCCCATGAAACCATGTTATCGCGATTTCTCAGGAAGTACTGCATGGATCTTTCTCAAATTTGGTACACAGGTTTCCCCATGAAGGCAGCCTTGGGGTTCCCCTTGGGGTCTAGTTGTGCAAGATACCCTTTTTGGTCCGATTTGAAAATCCAATATGGCCACCAGGCAGCCATCTTGGATTTCTCCATGAAACCTTGTTATTGTGATTTCTCAGGAACTACTGCATGGATCTTTCTCAAATTTGGTACACAGGTTCCCTTTCGGGTCTAGTTGTGCAAGATACCTTTTCTGGTCCGATTCGAAAATCCAATATGGCCACCAGGCAGTCATCTTGGATTTCCCCATGAAACTTTGTTATCGTCATTTCTCTGGAAGTACTGCATGGATCTTTCTCAAATTTGGTACACAGGTTCCCCTTAGGGTCTAGTTGTGCACGATACCTTTTTCGGTCCGATTCGAAAATCCAATATCGCCACCAGGCAGTCATCTTGGATTTCCCCATGAAACCTTGTTATCGCGATTTCTCAGGAACTACTGCATGGATCTTTCTCAAATTTGGTACACAGGTTCCCTTTCGGGTCTAGTTGTGCAAGATACCTTTTCTGGTCCTATTCGAAAATCCAATATGGCCACCAGGCAGCCATCTTGGATTTCCCCATGAAACCCTGTTATCGCGATTTCTCAGGAACTACTGCATGGGTCTTTCTCAAATTTGGTACACAGGTTCCCCTTGGGGTCTAGTTGTGCAAGATACTTTTCTGGTCCGATTCGAAAATCCAATATGGCCACCAGGCAGCCATCTTGGATTTCCCCATGAAACTTTGTTATCGTCATTTCTCAGGAAGTACTGCATGGATCTTTCTTCAAATTTGGTACACAGGTTCCCCTTAGGGTCTAGTTGTGCAAGATACCTTTTTCGGTCCGAATCGAAAATCCAATATGACCACAAGGCAGCCATCTTGGATTTCCCCACGAAACCTTGTTATCGCGATTTCTCAGGAACTACTGCATGGATCTTTCTCACATTTGGTACACAGGTTCCCCTTGGGGTCTAGTTGTGCAAGATACCTTTTTGGTCCGATTCGAAAATCCAACATGGCCACAAGGCGGCCATCTTGAATTTCCCCTTGAAACATTGTTATCGTGAATTCTCAGGAAATATTTCATGGATATTTCTGAAATTTGATACACAGGTCCCACATGGGGCCTAGTAGTGCAAGATACCTTTTTTGGTCGAATTCGAAAATCCAAGTTACGCTTCAAATTAATACAGTATTCTCGAGTTGTGACATTGCATCACAAGATTCGGCAGATGGAACGGTGGGGCATATTCTATATATTGACTATAGAGAATATCCATACCTTCACCCTCCATATCAAGGAGTTCAGATAATTCGGAATTAAAATGTATTTCTTGAAATTTTAAATCAGTTTTCTTCAGTCCATGCAGTGGCAAGTGAACTGCTCCACCCTTTCGTCTGCCGGCGGGTCGGCTACATGAAGGGACGTCACTCTTGTGACTCAATGTCACAACTCGACAACTGTAGACTACTGCATGTTTCGATCCAAAGGAGATAATCAGGATTCAGGCACTTACGAAGTTTCAACATTTCTGCGCGGACCGGATCCCTTCAGTATTAATTGTACCATCTTACTATTTTCGAGCATGGTATCTTTAAAGAGATATCTCAAACTAGCCCAGTAAACAGAACAGAATTAGCATTCGTTCCTAATTATAAAATCTTAAGTATGTTTCATAGCTCATGCCAAAGTGTCAAAGAGATTGGTCCTCGCTCCCAGTACCCAATGATGACACGTGCAAAAAATAAATAAAAAAATACTACAAAACAAAGGCGAAGGATCCTCCGTACATTCACTTTCAGGCTAACTTTGCTCAATTCTCTTGTATTATAACAACCGACATAAGTACAGTTTCTAGAAATCTTGAAACTCCTGAAACTTAGATTATATCTTGGTGTTTTTCAGTCTCCCTTTTCCGATCTTTTTCGCTCAGATTCGAAATTCTGTAAACCAAATTACAAATCAATCATTTGTTCTTAGTAACAATGGACAAAAATATCCTCTAGTCATTAGCTTACAATTATCGGACAATGGTGGGCGCCAAGATCCTTCAGGATCTCTCGTTAGATAAAGTTTAATCAGATTGGATACGAAGAAGTGGCACCTACATTCAATATAGAGTACCCACAATAATCACAATTTCTAATTAAAATAATGATTATTTTACTATGATTTCTGCCTCAAATGTATACATGTATGTATTGATAAGTTCTTTACAAATGAAGTGAGAAATGATTATATGCTGATTAGTTGAAAACACAGATTACAGTATATTATATATTTACACAGTGACACCGTAAGCTTTAGCAACGATGTCCTGAATCACAAACAAACTCAAACAGTGAAAATATAATTAAAAATTAAGGTTTGATTTTTCTTGGGCACTCCTTCATGGTTTTTCATTTTGATGTGTATAGGACATTAGTGTTTTTGAATTGCCCCCAAATAAACAAGATTGTTTATGATCAATGACATTATTTGAGTACCCAGAGTGTGATGAATCATGATAGCTGTTAATTTGTTATGAGCGTGGGCTTTGTCTCACAGAAACAAGCGATGAACATATTATT
Organism: Hanleya hanleyi; assembly: GCA_036873755.1. Lineage (NCBI taxonomy): Eukaryota > Metazoa > Mollusca > Polyplacophora > Lepidopleurida > Hanleyidae > Hanleya > Hanleya hanleyi. The sequence continues at coordinate 51,407 of JAVTVY010014822.1, read as the reverse complement.
CAATATTCTGTAAAATGGACAAAAAGAATATGGTTCCCTATCAATGTGATATAACGAGCTCTTATGACTGGGATCACTTTTGTGGAATTCACAAGATGTCAACTGAGAAAAATATTTATTGATCATATGACGAGATAGAATTAAGGTTGATCATATCAATTTGCCAGAGGCCTATCACATATGTATATAATTACTGACGTCTGAAATGAAATCTTTGAAAATAATGACAAATAGAATGACGGTTGTCCCAAAATGCTACTGAAATGCTACTCAAATTTGGTACACAGGTTCCCCTTGGGGTCTAGTTGTGCAAGATATCTTTTCTGGTCTGATTCGAAAATCCAATATGGCCACCAGGCAGCCATCTTGGATTTCCCAGAAACTTTATCGTCATTTCTCAGGTCCACGTAGGGTACGAATTATGTACATAAGGGCACATTTCAAAGGCCACTGCCTTGCTGGCATCTACTCACCTGTAATTTGCAGCAGCACCAAGGCAAACAGGGAGGGCATACAAAGCCATTGGCTTGTGCATGGCCTTTGGTGTAATTCACACCCTGGCGCGAATTACACCCAAGGCCATGCACAAGCCAATGGCTTTGTGTGCCCTCCCTGTTTGCCTTGGTGCCCCTTTGCAAATTCTAGGTAATTAGATGCCAGCAAGGCCAAAGTGGCCTTGAAATGGCTGCCCTTAACATTTTATAATTCGTACCCTGCTACTGCATGGATCTTTCTCAAATTTGGTACACAGGTTTCCCTTGGGGTCTAGTTGTGCAAGATACCTTTTCTGGTCCGATTTGAAAATCCAATATGGCCACCAGGCAGCCATCTTGGATTTCCCCATCAAACTTTATCGTCATTTCTCAGGAAGTACTGCATGGATCTTTCTCAAATTTGGTACACAAGTTCCCCTTGGGGTCTAGTTGGGCAAGATACCTTTGCTGGTCCGATTCGAAAATCCAATATGGCCACCAGGCAGCCATCTTGGATTTCCCCTTGAAACCTTGTTATCGCGATTTCTCAGGAACTACTGCATGGATCTTTCTCAAATTTGGTACACAGGTTCCCCTTCAGGTCTAGTTGTGCAAGATACCTTTTCTGCTCCGATTCAAAAATCCAATATGGCCACCAGGCGGCCATCTTGGATTTCCCCAGGAAACATTGTTATTGCGATTTCTCAGGAACTACTGCGTGGATCTTTCTCAAATTTGGTACACAGGGTTTCCCCTTGGGGTCTAGTTGTGCAAGGATACTTTCTGGTCCGATTTGAAAATCCAATATGGCCACCAGGCAGCCATCTTGGATTTCCCCATGAAACTTTATCGTCATTTCTCAGGAAATACTGCATGGATCTTTCTCAAATTTGGTACACAAGTTCCGCTTGGGGTCTAGTTGGGCAAGATACCTTTGCTGGTCCGATTCGAAAATCCAATATGGCCACCAGGCAGCCATCTTGGATTTCCCCATGAAACCTTGTTATCGCGATTTCTCAGGAACTACTGCATGGATCTTTCTCAAATTTGGTACACAGGATCCCCTTCAAGTCTAGTTGTGCAAGATACCTTTTCTGGTCCGATTCGAAAATCCAATATGGCCACCAGGTGGCCATCTTGGATTTCCCCATGAAACCTTGTTATCGCGATTTCTCAGGAACTACTGCATGGATCTTTCTCAAATTTGGTACACAGGTTTCCCTTGGGTTCTAGTTGTGCGAGATACCTTTTCTGGTCCGATTTGAAAATCCAATATGGCCACCAGGCAACCATCTTGGATTTCCCCATGAAACTTTATCGTCATTTCTCAGGAAGTACTGCATGGATCTTTCTCAAATTTGGTACACAAGTTCCCCTTGGGGTCTAGTTGGGCAAGATACCTTTGCTGGTCCGATTCGAAAATCCAATATGGCCACCAGGCAGCCATCTTGGATTTCTCCATGAAACTTTGTTATCGTCATTTCTCAGGAAGTACTGCAGGGATCTTTCTCAAATTTGGTACATAGGTTCCACTGGGGTCTAGTTGTGCAAAATACCTTTTTCTGTCCGATTCGAAAATCGAATATGGTCACCAGGCGCCCATCTTGGATTTCCCAATGAAACTTTGTTTTCGTGATTTCTCAAGAAGTGCGCCATGGATCTTCCTCAAATTGGGTACACAGATTCCCCTTGTTGCCCAATTGTGCAAGATAACTTTTTTGGTTCGATTCGAAAATCCAACATGGCCACCAGGTGGCCATCTTGAATTTCCCCATGAACTACTGCATGGATCAAAGGTCACAACTCGGGAATACCGTATTAATTCGAAGCGTAACTTGAAGATCCATGAAATATTTCCTGAGAATTCACGATACCTACGTTTCAGTAGGTATCGTGAATTCTCAGGAAATATTTCATGGATCTTTCCGAAATTTGGTACACAGGTCCCACATGGGGCCTACGGTAATTTCCCTATTAATTCGCGATGTAGTGATGAAACTCACCACTCCAAAAATTGGCTACTTTCGAATTATTTGTTGAGCCAATTCTAGAAAAACGCGAGTGTTCGAATTAAATGTCGCGCCGACTTTCACGGAGAATCCAAAATGGCGGACCGCTTCGCCGTGGTCGTAGTGATCGTATTTATTAACGTGTATTAACTTTGAGATCTCACCATAGTTTCCATAAAATGCAGTGTATGATGTCAGAAAATCTCCTCTATCCTGATAAAAGGCGTCTAATTTTATTCGAGGAAGTCAAGCATATTTATCGAGTGACAAGTTCAGCACGATCATGCAGATTTTTGAGCTGACGTCCGTAAATTCGCGTCCATAATAACATCGTAAAAGTAGGCCAAAACATTGAACGTATTCCTTCCTTTTGTTCAGTATTAGCTATGATCTATATTATGAAACCTAACTGACATGGAATTGAATGAATATTCTATATATATAAATCTATACACATATTAGAGTATTCCATGTTCGAGTCGTTCGGTATGTCGACGTTGTTGTTGTGAACCCTGAAAATGAACCAACGGCAAATTTATGTAGGATTTATATCACGAAGTTTTAGACAGATTAGCGGACTGTCATAGATTTTTTGGTCTTCATTGTGCATGATTTTACACACACCATCAAGGACTTGAATAAATATCCCGGACCTATGACACGAAATTAATGTAGAATTAACGGCGGATTGTACAAGAGAACGGAGTGTCAGTCGGCAATACACGTTTCGATTTGTTTGTTTCAAGTATGAGAATATCTATTACGGTACCGGTACTGTAACAGTTTACTAAAAGTATAGGTCGAAGTATGATATCGTTCTGAATATTAATTAAATACTGTTATGTTCTCATCTCCGAAACTTTACCTAATGCCATTTAAATGTTTCTCAACTTTGTTTAGCATATAGAGTAATGGAATAGCGAGTAGCGATGTTTTGATTCTTAGTGTAAAAATGCGCGGTGTAATTCCAAAGAATTTTTGATTGCTGGAATTTTGGTAAGTTCGTGGGTATTGATAAGAAATATTTTCATTCACAATAAAATATTTAACAAAACCGGAAAGAGTAAGTCTTTATGATAACCGTATTTGAACAAAACAGAGCACATGCAGAGATGATTGTTGTCGGCGCTTCACATCGCGAAATTTGTTTGTGTCCCCTTGTGGGAAAACTGACGTTTGTCAACTGTGTGATTTCCTGTCTATGTTTCATTAAACGATAGGTGTATTTTGTTAAACTTTTTCATTTTAAGTTTATCTAATTATCTAAATAAGCAGGTGTGTTTTGCCTTATGGCCAGTGTCACAGTTATTGAAAAGGAAACTTTTACCTGCATCCGATCGTCTTTCTGATTTGAGATTTGGCCCGACTGCAGCTTTTCTATAATTTATAAATATACACTCTGTAAATATAACCGGATCCACTTCAGAGAATATACAGAAATCGACATCTCAATTAACTGGTAAATTAGACCGATCTATGTAAGTTGTGATTGTATTCTGGTCGAAGAATCATGGCGAAAAAATCTACCAAATGTACAATCCCGTTTCTCAACGGTTTAGTGAAATTAATTCAGCCTTTCAGAGAATCTAGTTGAGGAAAGTTATAAAATATATCCATATGCTCAATATCATGATGCTTTTGTCCGTGCAGTACTGAGAACCATATGTGGATGGATTTATTCCATTTTTCTAAAAAAAAATCGAAACAACACTAATATCGAAATTACAACCGCGGCATGCGATTGTTGATTCCAGGTCAGATCGATAGCCGGCTTCATCTGAAAATATATTAGCATAAAATGTATTCTATTTAATCACCAACGTATAAAAAGTTAAAGGGGGCATGAATTAATGAGGGACGATGAACCACCGTAAAGACTTCAACAGAAAAGGAGCGCCATGAAAATTTCCTTAGACCGTGTCACGTCGATCACCGTTGTCGGTGATTTTTATGTTCCGTTCAAATATAATTCATTCGCATGCAGTTCTGCCTTCTCGGAAAATATTCACCGTGTTTTTCAAATAAAGGAATGCTGGTTTAAAGAAAGATATTTGATATATACGAACGGCTGGAAAGTGAAGAATGATTCAATAGCGGGCCGTGTGCAGACACTCGACCACGTGAGGGGACTACCGTATATATTTTCCCCGACTGCGGCGAAACGCGATCAAGTTAGGATAAAATTACAGGACTGCGGAGTTAATTGAATCAATTTTATTCCTTATAGACTGTAAGTAATAGTAATTCAGTCTGATTATATTGTACCATTCCCTGTTGTTTCTCTGCGCTTACAAATAATAGCATACGCCGATATACTATACGAGATTCTAGTAACACATTCACTTTACTTTCATCGACACGAACTCCGTGGCGAAAACGGGAGTGTTCGAATTTATTGTTTCACGGATATTGAGAATGCTCCCGTGTTCGTTTTATTAGGATGGACAAAATCACGACAGCGGAAAAATCGGCCGTTTTCGAATTAAGTTTGGAAGGTGAATTAATAGGGAAATTACCGTATTTACCCCATGTTTCACTCCAAGTTATACAGGGAATTACATAAATCTTGACAGTCGCTCTTTTCCCGTTGAAGATAACCACAAATAAATTAAACCTGAATGACACTTGAGCAGATTGGGATCGCGAATACTTGGGGAACTTATAATTGCATGTTTAGGAGCTTATCAACTAGTTCCAACTGTCTCCACAGAAAGCATTATGGAGGAGCAGGGCTTTATATTACATGTTGTTCACACCTTTTAAGGGTGTGCCCAAATTAAATATGCCCAAATTATATGAAGTTTGGGAGAGAAAGAATTCTAAAAATGTACAAAATATGTAGTTTGTTGGCAAGTATTCAACAAGAAATTAATAACTGGTTACTTTTTTATACGCCCGCCCAAAAGGCGGACGTATTATGTGATGGCGGTTTCTGTCCGTCCGTCTGTCGGGGCGTCTGTCTGTCTGTCCGTCCCCCATGTCCGGTCTTTTTCTGGGACAGTTTTCTATCTACAGTTCTAATTTTTGATGAGTGGATACCCTATGGGGAGACAAGGTGTCGCGTAACGAAATGAAGGTCGAGGTCAAACGTCAAAGGTCAGTGGCCTGAAAAACAGGAAATCACTGAAGTGTTCGTGTCCCGTCTATATCTGTGAACGTTTTCTATCCACAGTCGCAATTTTTCGTGAGTGGATACGCCAGGTGGAGACGATGTGTTGCGTACCAAAATTGAGGTCGAGGTCAGAGGTCAAAGGTCACTTTTGCCTAAAATCAGGAAATCATTGATCATTGACAGTTTTCTATCTACAGTTCTAATTTTTGGTGAGTGGATACCCTGGGGGGGGGGGGGACGATGTGTTGCATACCGAATGTACGTAGGTCGAGGTCAGAGTTGTAAGGTCAGGGTGACCTAAAAATCAGGAAATCATTAAAAATTACTAATTTTTTTTGTGAGTGGATTCAATAGGTGGAAATGAAGTGACGCATACCAAAAATTAGGACAAGGTCAAAGGTCACTGTGACCCCAAAATCAGGAAATTATAAAAAATAACATTTTTTGTGTCAGTAGATACATTAGGGGGACACGATGTGTCACATACCAAAATGTAGGTCAAGGTCAAAGGTCAAGGTCACTGTGACCCCAAAATGGTGAAAATGTCACAAATCTGTTTGTGTCCATTGAGAAATTACAGGGAGACGGTTTGTCATGTAACAAAATTTATGTCAAGGTCAAAGATCAAGGTCACTGTGAACCCAAAATCAGGAAATCATTAAAAATCATGATTTTTTGTGTCCATTGATACATTGAGGGAAGACGATGTGTCATGTATCAAAATTTAGGTCAAGGTCAAGGTCACCCCAAAATCAAGAAATCATTATAAGTCACATTTTCATAGGACTGTCGAAGACAAGGTTGTGTAATGCGATGTTGCGTTCTGTCCATTCATCCATTTGTTGTCCATGCAATATCTCTAGCTTCAAGGTATGTATTGGTACCAAACTTTGAGTATACGGTAATTTCCCTATTAATTCACCTTCCAAACTTAATTCGAAAACGGCCGATTTTTCCGCTGTCGTGATTTTGTCCATCCTAATAAAACGAACACGGGAGCATTTTCAATATCCGTGAAACAATAAATTCGAACACTCCCGTTTTCGCCACGGAGTTCGTGTCGATGAAAGTAAAGTGAATGTGTTACTAGAATCTCGTATAGTATATCGGCGTATGCTATTATTTGTAAGCGCAGAGAAACAACAGGGAATGGTACAATATAATCAGACTGAATTACTATTACTTACAGTCTATAAGGAATAAAATTGATTCAATTAACTCCGCAGTCCTGTAATTTTATCCTAACTTGATCGCGTTTCACCGCAGTCGGGAAAAATATATACGGTAGTCCCCGCACGTGGTCGAGTGTCTGCACACGGCCCGCTATTGAATCATTCTTCACTTTCCAGCCGTTCGTATATCAAATATCTTTCTTTAAACCAGCATTCCTTTATTTGAAAAACACGGTGAATATTTTCCGAGAAGGCAGAACTGCATGCGAATGAATTATGTTTGAACGGAACATAAAAATCACCGACAACGGTGATCGACGTGACACGGTCTAAGGAAATTTTCATGGCGCTCCTTTTCTGTTGAAGTCTTTACGGTGGTTCATCGTCCCTCATTAATTCATGCCCCCTTTAACTTTTATACGTTGTTGATTAAATAGAATACATTTTATGCTAATATATTTTCAGATGAAGCCGGCTATCGATCTGACCTGGAATCAACAATCGCATGCCGCGATATGAATATGAATATGTTGATGGAACAGGCACAGCAGCCATTGTGACTTCTCATATAAAATTTTACTTGGCGGTGTTTTAGGGTCTGAGAAATATGTGATACTGAGTTTGTGATTCAGTTGAGCTTATATAACACCAAATTCAATAACTGTGACACTGGCCATAAGGCAAAACACACCTGCTTATTTAGATAATTAGATAAACTTAAAATGAAAAAGTTTAACAAAATACACCTATCGTTTAATGAAACATAGACAGGAAATCACACAGTTGACAAACGTCAGGGACACAAACAAATTTCACGATGTGAAGCGCCGACAACAATCATCTCTGCATGTGCTCTGTTTTGTTCAAATACGGTTATCATAAAGACTTACTCTTTCCGGTTTTGTTAAATATTTTATTGTGAATGAAATATTTCTTATGAATACCCACGAACTTACCAAAATTCCAGCAATCAAAAATTCTTTGGAATTACACTGCGCATTTTTACACTAAGAATCAAAACATCGCTACTCGCTATTCCATTACTCTATATGCTAAACAAATTTGAGAAACATTTCAATGGCATTAGGTAAAGTTTCGGAGATGAGAACATAACAGTATTTAATTAATATTCAGAACGATATCATACTTCGACCTATACTTTTAGTAAACTGTTACAGTACCGGTACCGTAATAGATATTCTCATACTTGAAACAAACAAATCGAAACGTATATATTGCCGACTGACACTCGGTTCTCTTGTACAATCCGCCGTTAATTCTACATTAATTTCGTGTCATAGGTCCGGGATATTTATTCAAGTCCTGGATGGTGTGTGTAAAATCATGCACAATGAAGACCAAAAAGTCTATGACAGTCCGCTAATCTGTCTAAAACTTCGTGATATAATCCTACATAAATTTGCCGTTGGTTCATTTTCAGTATTCACAACAACAACGTCGACATACCGAACGACTCGAACATGGAATACTCTAATATGTGTATAGTTTTATATATATAGAATATTCATTCAATTCCATGTCAGTTAGGTTTCATAATATAGATCATAGCTAATACTGAACAAAAGGAAGGAATACGTTCAATGTTTTGGCCTACTTTTACGATGTTATTATGGACGCGAATTTACGGACGTCAGCTCAAAAATCTGCATGATCGTGCTGAACTTGTCACTCGATAAATATGCTCGACTTCCTCGAATAAAATTAGACGCCTTTATCAGGATAGAGGAGATTTTCTGACATCATACACTGCATTTTATGGAAACTATGGTGAGATCTCAAAGTTAATACACGTTAATAAATACGATCACTACGACCACGGCGAAGCGGTCCGCCATTTTGGATTCTCCGTGAAAGTCGGCGCGACATTTAATTCGAACACTCGCGTTTTTCTAGAATTGGCTCAACAAATAATTCGAAAGTAGCCAATTTTTGGAGTGGTGAGTTTCATCACTACATCGCGAATTAATAGGGAAATTACCGTACCTTACTCGCATGGCAAAGAGTATCCATACATTTGAGATCAATTTGTCAAAGGTCAAGGTCACAGTCCCCCAAAACTGAATCCAGTTTAGCTGACTTTTTGTGTTAGGTTGGAATATTCAAAGTTCTTTCCCCTGCATGTATATGCCCTTACTGTCCAGAAGTATCTTTGAAGTAACTTTAAAGTGTGGCCATATTTTAACCTTGAAGTGCAAGGCTCAGAGTCAGAAGTGTGCTTGCAGTGTCATATAAGGGCATTGAAGTCACAATGAAGTCACTTAGAAGTACTTTTGAAGTGTGCCTCAAATATGGTAATTAAGTACTGCAAAGGCACTTCATAGACACTTCCACAGAAGGGTAACCTTCATAGGCACTTCTGAAGTGCTCTTGAAGTACCTAATTAGAATATTTGAGGCACTTCAATGTCCTTATATGGCAAGGCACTTCATCCACTCGATACCTTTCATATACACTTCTGAAGTGCTTTTGAAGTACCTTATTAGTATCATAGCAAATCCGTGTAATGAAAAGGTATGTAGCCACGAGATATTTACTTTCCCGGAAAAGAAGATACAAATATATATTTGAGCACAGAACGTTTTATTTAGAGAAAATACAGAGTGAGACAAAACAGTACATCATAAAATATTTACAATAAATCGGATGGTTCTTAACAAGAAACATGTAGTTTATATAACCGCTAGCACAAATCCTTGAGACAAAATACAGCACAGTACTATATATGTATGTATTTACATGCAGTCTTTGGTATGAGAATTTATTCAAGGGTGACCGTGTTCTTGTCCAACTTGAACTTGAAGCAGCAGATCTTTCGAAGGATAGTTTGCTTTAGTTGCCCTGAGGTCCACTCGGACGTAATCCAACCTTTGCTGAAGCCCACCAGTCTGAATTGTGAACTTCTTGGCCTGTGGCGATAAATACATGCATATAATTAAAACCTGATCAGTTGTATATATGGTTCCATATGACATGCAATCCAGTTGTTTTGTTTTTTTAATACACTCAGGATGATTGAATAGGTTGACTACCATAAAGGGTAAGAATGGAACACATCCCTATGATTTACGAAAGATTGATGAAGATGTCTATTATCCTTTCTTTAGTACTCCATGATATACAACAAGGGAGATAAACAGTTTGTGTGATGTTCTAACCAATATACACTATGAAGAAATCAACCATACCTAGGTGTGCTCATTAAATTTCCCATCAGTCGAGGGGCTACTTGAAGTGAGCCGAGTTCCTTGTAGCAGCTGTATTCTAGAATATGAAAGTTACAATGTAAGAAGCCATTAGAATTGAAGAGAAACAATCATGTTAAGTTTTATAATTTGTCTTTGTTAATTTCTGGTTCAACTAAATCTCCATACAGGGTTTCAAATAACAAGTAAATGCTTATTAACTACAAATTGTATTCTGAAATTTTTGAAATTAAATAAATGTATGAAATGAAATGTTCTCATATCTCAAGATGTGGGTAGAAATGTACAATTGAAGTGTGTGAAGATCCTTAGCTTTGGTATATGAATAGTGCAATCAATAGACAAGGAAAATATAGCCTGTTATGATGATGAAAAATCAAATCATAATTGATTATACTTTTTCTGATTACAGCTAAAACTAGGTTATGCTAACATTTTATTATCAATATATTTTACAACTTATTTCTTTACCATTTTGTCAAAAATCTGGTATGGAAATATTCTACAATAGGTTATGCTAACATTTTATTATCAATATATTTTAAAACTTATTTCTTTACCATTTTGTCAAAAATCTGGTATGGAAATATTCTACAATAGGTTATGCTAACATTTTATTATCAATATATTTTAAAACTTATTTCTTTACCATTTTGTCAAAAATCTGGTATGGAAATATTCTACAATCTTCTGCAAGGAACAAAAATCAATAAATTTTATAAATCAATAAACAGTTAAAAACAACAAGATAATTTATTTAGAGCTACCATCCCCCCAACCAGTTAAATCCACCTGTTTTGACATGAACAGGAAGTATACAAGCAGTTTTGTGATAAAAATATCTCACCCTCAGGGGATTTCCTCCAGGGGTGCATGCCAATCTTCATATGAGGTCCACAAGCCTGGGGTTTCCAAGCTGACAATTCACACAATCGTAACAATGGCAATTAATCCACACTGCCTTGATAAACCTGGGTAGATCTGAAAGTGATATTGAGACAGAGATATGGATATTTCGCCATGCTATATGACCCGTTAAATTTGGCTGCAATTATAAGGTGGAGTACATTATTACAACCTGCAGTCCATATAGCAATATTTATTGAGGCCAATATCAATTTTTTAATATGCCAAGTATATGTCATTAGGGAAACTTGTTGATAAAATAAATAGCTGATACTCCCAGGTCTACATCACTGTTCAGCTCAGTTCTTTGCTTATTAAGTTATGAAAAACAAAAAAAATTATAGTTATATTTATAATTTACTTACCATATCACTAGCTGCACTCGTCACCATCTGCAATACAGTTCTTCAAGCCTCCATAGTTCTAGCTTAACATGAACAAATCCATCTGATTTTTGCAGTTGGAGAGGTCAGCCATTTTGTTTGTTGTCGACTGGTGGCGCCCCCAGTGTTCAATTAAATTTTCAAGGGCAGATAACTCCAACCATTTTGACAGGACAGTTCGGAAGAAAAAGACTATCAGAAACAGAAATTATATATATATTATATTTAGTGATAATAATGAAGAGGATAATATAAAGTATTCTTTAATGGGTATTTTTTGTTGCTGACATTATGTTAGAACTGATTCTTCTAAAAATATTTTCCCATTTTGTCCAATTTTACTATGAAATCATGGATTTGGAATGATTATAAAATCTGAATTCAACAAGATTTCTTATCTAATATGTGAGAGACTGATATTATTAATATCTTTATTTTATTCAAATAGAAACCCATAGTACTGATCACTTTAAAAGATCCAAAAAAGTGTTCACAGTTCTGAGTAATATGTCAGTAACCACATGTGAATATTTTACACAGTTGTAGCTATTTTGAACTGTGAAGTACAAATCTGATGTTTAGTGGTTTCATTGAAATGAGATTGGATGTCACTGAGTGAAATCAAATCAGCCAACTTTAAGCTGGGATATTCCCAGAGCTAATTAATATCATTGAAACTTGTATACATGTAGTTCTAATTTATAATGTTATGTTACTGTAACAGTTTGTGGGAAAATTCCAATAATCTAGAAATCCTATTGGTCTTATAGAATTTTTCAGAATCTTATAGGATTTTTCAGACTCTTATATTTTAGAATCTTATAGGATTTTTACCCCTCAGCCTATTAGGCTGCGGGGTCTTGTCGTTGGCATGTACGTCTGGTCGTCCGGTCGTACGGTCGTCCGGTCGTCCGGTCGTCAACAATTCTTGTGATCGATCTAGAAACCGAACCGTTGCTTCTAGAGACTTCAAATTTGTTATACAGAATTTTTGGGTGGTCAACCACAAGCCTATTGAATCTGGACCCGATTGGTTGGAAACTTTGGCGGCCATCTTTAATTTATGCGAAACCATCACAGCTTTCTCGTTATCAAGCTTTCTTAAGAACGACTTACCCTAGGCACACCAAACTTGCCGTGCACATCCATATGCTCATGACCCAGAACCCTATTGAATCTGGACCCGATTGGGTGGAAACTTTGGCGGCCATCTTTAATTTATGCGAAACCATGAATCTTGTGTATCTCGGAAACCATTTTGCTGTTCAGTGTGAAACTTTGTAGAGATTATCGATACATCAAGAAACTTTGAAAGAATGACCAAACCAGTTTTCCTGATTAGGTGAAAGCCTTGGTGGCCATCTTTAATTTATGCAGAATCTTTAATGATGTATTTCTTTGATACCATTGAAGTGTTCTATACGAAACTTCTCGTTTCCAAGCTTTCTTTAGAACGACTTACCCCAGGCACACCAAACTTGCCGTGCACATCCATATGCTCATTACCCAGAACCCTATTGAATCTGGATCCGATTGGGTGGAAACTTTGGCGGCCATCTTTAATTTATGCGAAACCATGAATCTTGTGTATCTCGGAAACCATTTTGCTGTTCAGTGTGAAACTTTGTAGAGATTATCGATACATCAAGAAACTTTGAAGGAATGACCAAACCAGTTTTCCTGATTAGGTGAAAGCCTTGGCGGCCATCTTTAATTTATGCAGAATCTTTAATGATGTATTTCTTTGATACCATTGAAGTGTTCTATACGAAACTTGGTATACAGCATCGATGTATCAAGAGACTTGACTTGCACTGAATAACCGCATCAATTCTTCTGAGAGGCAGGAAGGATGGCCGGCCATTTTTAATTTATGCAAAATCATTAATGATCTCTGTCTCTGATACCGTTTAAGTGCTCGATATAAAATTTGGTAAACATCATCGATGCAGCAAGAGACTTATGATGAATGACAGAACTGGTTTCTCTGATTGGGTGGAAATCTTGGTGGCCATCTTTAAGTTATGCAAAATCTTTAATGATATATATCTCGGATACCATTTAAGTGTTCTATATGAAACTTGGTTTACAGCATCGATGTATCAAGACACTCGCAATGAAGATCAGTTCCTCTGAATGACCGGAAGGATAGGCGGCCATCTTTACTTTATGCAAAATCATTCTGATACCGTTCAAGTGCTCGATGTAAAATTTGATATACATTATCAGTGCATCATTCAAGAAACTTACGATGAATGACAGAACTGGTTTCTCTGATACCGTTTAAGTGCTCGATATAAAATTTGGTAAACATCATCGATGCAGCAAGAGACTTGTGATGAATGACAGAACTGGTTTCTCTGATTGGGTGGAAATCTTGGTGGCCATCTTTAATTTATGCAAAATCTTTAATGATATATATCTCGGATACCATTTAAGTGTTCTATATGAAACTTGGTATACAGCATCGATGTATCAAGACACTCGCAATGAAGATCAGTTCCTCTGAATGACCGGAAGGATAGGCGGCCATCTTTAATTTATGCAAAATCATTAATGATCTCTCTCTGATACCGTTCAAGTGTTCGATGTAAAATTTGATATACATCATCAGTGCATCAAGAAACTTACGATGAATGACAGAACTGGTTCTGATTGGGCGGACTTTCTACATCACTAAGGAGCCACTGTTCAGCGACTAATGTTGTCATACTTGGAGACTTCAACAATGACTTTGCTGTCGACTCGGCTGAAACAACCAAGATAAACGACTTCTTCCAAGAGCATGGGCTCTTTCCCTTAATCCACATCCCATGCAACCACAGATCTTACGACAACCATTGACCAGATTTTCACCAATTTCAAACTCACAGATATACAATTTGGTGTCCATGAAACATATTATTCATATCACAAGGCTGTTTGGATTGCCATCCACCCATCCTCATCCTCTGCTTGATCACAGATGGAAAGAGACAGACAATCAACAGGTACACAGGGATTCATACAGTTATTGCTATCAAAGACTTTTATTATTGTTTAGATTATTATTAGGGTTCAAAGCCAAAATGTGCTTGAAGCCTTTTGTTTTTGTTCAGAATATTTCTGTTCTTCCGCCATATTTTTCGCACGCGCTATGTCAAAATATTTATTATAATCCTTCAATGCATCCAACATCCCACACTGAATTTATCATATTTTAACCTTTACAAGCCACTGCTAAAGCATCTTCTGCATTCAACCAAATCTTTCAGGCTTTTACATATGCATTTTTCATTCATTGTGTACCAATATACACTGACTAAAACTGTCTGGCTGAGGGGTTGTTGCACCTTTTAGGTGCTGCCTCATGTTTAGAATCTTATAGGATTTTTCAAAATCTTATAGGATCCTATAAGATATTTTTTGTAAGGGGAAGTCCCCCAAATGATGCTAAATAACTGACAAAGTCCAAGAAGTGTCTTTGAGGAGTACCTTAGATTATGCCGAACAATAACTAAGTCTCAGAAGTGTCCCTGAAGTCCCTCAAGTTTTGCTGAAGAACTGACAAAGTCCATGAAATGTCTTTGAGGAGTACCTTGGATTATGCAGAACAAAAACAAAGTCTCAGAAGTGTCTCTGAAGTCCCTCATTTTTTGTTATGAAATTGACAAAGTCCATGAAGTGTCTTTGAGGAGTTCCTTGGCTACTGACTTTTTCTAATGAAGTACCTTTGAAGTGTGCCAGTATTTTTCTCTGTTGTTGAAGTGCCTTTTCAGTGTACTCTTCAGAGGCACTTCTAGGCACACTTCACATGAAGTGTGACACTTCTGGACAGTAAGGGATGGTATTGTCCTGTGGAGTTGTCTCCCATGTTTGAAAAAGCTACTTTTAGTTTAACTGTTGTGAAATAAAAACCATACATTTACTAATGTTACGGGGAGAGGGGTCGTTTATCAACTGTACACCTGTTTCACTTCATCACTTTCTTCTTCCTTCATAAAAAATTCTCTCATCTGAAAGGAATCCATTTGCAGGAAAACTACTATTTTCTTGTTTGACTATTGTCGATTTCAATGTGGGATATGTCAGCTCTTAGCTCTTGCTTCAAGGTCAACTAGTTACTAACAGTTAAGCTCATTTTAGTTTATCTTTCAATATAACATGTGATATTTGTTACATTCTTAGAAGCACAAAATTGTAGACCTTTCTCTGGATTGCTAGCTACCAATTGGAATCAAAGCTACGGTAATTTCCCCAATAATTCACCTTCCAAATTTAATTCGAAAACGGTCGATTTTTCCCGTGTCGTGATTTCTTCCATCCTAATAAACGAACACGAGAGCATTTTCAATATACTCGTGAAACAATAAATTCGAACACTCCCGTTTTCGTCGTGGAGATCGTGCCACTGAAAATAAAGTGAATATGTTACTCAGAATAATTTCTGTACAACTAAGTCGTGACTAACGATACGCGTTGACACAGAAATAAAATACAAAAGTTCAGTTTTTGTGGTTGCGAACTTGCAAACCGTCAACTGGCCATTTTGAGGCACCTACGAGATCAATAGAAAAAAAAATTAACGGCAACTCGAATGATATTTTCGATGTCTCATTTTCTTTAATAAACAGATGATATGGAAGGACAAAGATATAAATGTTTCTCTCTACTTGTCCCTGTCAGGGCTTCGGCGTAATAGTTAGTTTGTGCACAACTCCTATGTCGAGGGAGCCATTATTTCATTTCTTCAGATGTGCATGATGTGTCTCATACATTTTGACTGCAGAAAGGGAGCAGTTGAGTATTTCATTTGTGCTACGGGGAGATGTCATCAGACATGGATGCTGGTGTTTTATTCACTCACCAATCCAGAACGACATTTCCATGTAATAAAATGACAGACGTCAGTGTTTCCAACAACATGATAATCCAGTTTATAATCAACGAGGAATCAACTTTATGGAGCGGACGAACATAAAATATGCACCCTCGCTGGGTCAGTCACATTGACATCTCACGAGTGACGTTGTAGACAACCCGATCATCATTGCAGGAATTTAGAGGTTTAGTTTTTATGTATTTTCAATCCTTGACAAGCTGGACATTTCACTTTTTACTTCGTGTTTGATGGATAATGAACCAAACGTCGGCATCACGGTACAGATTTAGCCGGGAAATATGGTCGTCTGACTGCAGGCACGTGTCGCAATACTGTCGGGCTACCATCCCTATTGCGATAATGGAAACTTCCACTGACCCGGTGTTGTAATCCCACAAGGCTTCCCGACGAATCGAATTGGAAGAGTTCACTTTCAAAATAGGGAAGTAAGGCACAAAAGTTTTCAACACGCATATCGCTTTTCAACAAAAACAGCGTGAGGGCAGATTTTTCTTTCGTTTCGTAGACCATATTTTCTTTGTATTTCATTCTTGAAACTTGCAACTCTGGCGGACAAATTCACGACCTACGCAATTTAATGATAATAACTACACAGGGACTGCTTGAAGTTGAAGAAAAAAACATTTACGGCGACAGATGGCTGATAAAAACTTTTGGGTTGGTAGCTTTTCGATGGGGAGGGCGGGTTACGCCAACTGACATATTTTAAGGATGGCCCAGAGTCTTTTAAATGAACTATGATAGAGATATCAAACATAATACACGGTTATCAATAGATCACAACGATCACGGTGAAGCGGTCCGCCATTTTGGATTTTCCGTGAATATCAGCGTAACATATAATTCGAACACAAGCGTTTTTCTGGAATTACCGCGACAAATAATTCGAAAGCAGCCAATTTTTGAAGTTGCGAGTTTCATCACTGCATTGCGAATTATTAGGGAAATTACCGTATTAAACAACCTTGAAATTTGGACCAATGTAATTCCAGATATACAGGCGTATATTGAAGCCCCTTGGGCTCTTGTTAACTTTCTCAGCAATTTGCATCCTGTTATTAATCCATCTTACATGTATTTTTAATTTGGGCACATTAGCATAATCTAATAGAGGGTGTGCCCAAATTAGTGTAATATAAAGCCCTGAGGGGTTACTCTACACTGATTGTTACTATAAATGTATAAAATACCCTTGTATGTAGTTAATTTACATAAGATTAGCCTGACAAGAGTTTATATGTTTACCCCAGGTGCCCATTTGTGGGATTCTGATCCACACTTTATGCAGAGACAGTGGAATGTGTACCAAGTGTCAGCATTACCCGACTTTGATGGTGATGGAGTACCAGAGATTCTGATACCACATGGTGGAGAACCCAAGTTTGGATCTCAGGTTAGGGACTATGACAACTTCAACTTGCCACAAGTTTGGAATTTTGGTTATCGTATAATCATTTTATGCAACATACAATGAGAAGTTCCTAAACACTACATCACCTGCTCGACTATAAACTATGTACCTATCAAAATGTCAGGTATAACACCAACTCGTGACACCACAAAGAATGAGGAATTCCCGACAAGTAACTCACAAGTTGATGTCACTGAATGCCTCCATGGCATAGAACATTTACGGAAATGTACGATTGAAGCGAACCTGCAACTTTGCATATGCAATGTCAATCATCAAGCAAAATATTTGGAGAATATTTGTTAGTTTAATTCTTTGTGGCTTTGGCACCCAGACTATCAGGAATGACTCTGGTCACAAGGCTAAATGCTGACTTTTGATATCGGCAATGTTAGAGTTTTACTCCTCCACAACATCTCCCCCGTCTCCTTCCAGAATCTATGCCATTGTTAAGATTTATAATAAAATACAACAACACAAAATTCTGGCATATCTATTTTACTGACGAGTGAGGTACTGATATGATAAAATTATATATAAGCCATTTGGTGCCATTTTCTCACCCAATCAATACTAGAGACAGCTATTGGTTCCTAGATCCCCATTCACACTAGCTTATTTGGCAGACGGGGAGATAATTTGAGTTCAGGCCTTGGACTGTCTGATGCAGGGGAGATAAATTGACTGTAGAGATACATTGTCTTAACTCTTGAAAAGTCACAGCTAATAAGTAGAGAACACAATGAGGATAAGTATAGCTACACATGAGCAAAATTAACATATAATGATTTTTTTCGACCTTTAAAATAAGTCCTGGAAAACAACATATTTGTCCTGGAAGAAATCTGTGAAAAGTCCTGGAATATTGGTCTGACCTAGCTGCAAGGACCCTGTAGACTCAATTTTACGTTCAACTAAATCTCAATTTATAGAAATCTGAGGATACACCCTTCCACTTCATTGTAGAAAACTCATAAAGTTTGTTAAAGGACTGACAGAGAAATTACCTACGTATGTGTATTAAATATTTTGCATTTAAAGATAGACCAAAGTGAATCTGAATCAACTTCAGAGATGAAAAGCTAATAACAGTTCGTGTTTCAACATAATTATCTCCCCTGGTGTGATTGATAGAGTTGTTCCCCTTGTTGTGTCTGTCATTTTTATTTTGTTCAAAGTTGCTCTCTTGCATATAAAATTGCTGATTTTAAATAAAAACCAGTAATTAAATATCTGTATTACTAGACATGGTGAACAGTGACTCTCTCTTCCCATTTTTGAATCTGAAAAACTCAACATAATAATAACTCAGACATAACCATAGAACTCTTAACAATGGGATAAAAAAGGAAACTAAGAAAAAATGTGTCGACCCTGATGGGATTCAAACCACAGACACTCAAGTATAGCATGAACTAGATTGTACTTGTTATGTTAATAAATCTAGTACCCTTGCTGGGATGATACATCAGATCTCATCTCAGCGACCAGTTACTCTCGTGACTAGATAATTATTCATACTAAACAGTTCTTCATAAGAAAATAAAGTCTCCAGTCATGTTTTAATTTTTAGCTCATCTGGGCCGAAGGCCCGATGGGCTTATGTCATGGCCTGACTGTCCGTCGTCCGTCGTGCGTCGTGCGTCGTGCGTCGTCCGTAAACATCTTCTTCTCTGAAACCGCTTGGCCGATTAAGCTGAAACTTGGCATGCATGTTCCCCCCAATGAGGACACCAGAATTTGTTCATGCCGTGTCGATGCGATTTTAAATATGGCCGCCATGGCGGCCATCTTGAATTTGCCATTGAAACATTGTTATCGCGATTTCTCAGGAACTACTGCATAGATCTTTCTCAAATTTGGTAAACAGGTTCCCCTTGGGGTCTAGTTGTGCAAGATACCTGTTGTGGTCTGATTCACAAATCCAATATGGCCACCAGGCGGCCATCTTGGATTTCCCCATGAAACATGGTTATTGCAATTTCTCAGGAACTACTTTGTGGATCTTCCTCAAATTTGGTACACAGGTTCCCCTTGGGGTCTAGTTGTGCAAGATACCTTTTCTGCTCTGATTCGAACATCCAATATGGCCACCAGGCAGCCATCTTGGATTTCCCTATGAAACTTCGTTATCGTGATTTATGAGGAAGTACTGCATGGATCTTTCTCAAATTTGATACACAGGTTCCCCTTAGTGCCTAGTTGTGCAAGATACTTTTGTGGTCTGATTCCGAAATCCAATATGGCCACCAGGCGGCCATCTTGGATTTCGAGATGAAACATTGTTATCTCGATTTCTCAGGAAGTACTGCATGGGTCTTTCTCAAATTTGGTACATAGGTTCCCCTTGGGGTCTAGTTGTGCAAGATACAATTTGTGGTCTGATTGAAAAATCCAATATGGCCACAAGGCGGCCATCTTGAATTTGCCAGTGAAATCTTGTCATCATTATTTTTCGTTAACTACTGCATGGATCTTTCTCAAATTTGGTACACAGGTTCCTCTTGAGGGTCTAGTTGTGCAAGATACCTTTTCTGCTCTGATTCGAACATCCAATATGGCCACCAGGCGGCCATCTTGGATTTCCCTATGAAACTTCGTTATCGTGATTTATCAGGAAGAACCGCATGGATCTTTCTCAAATTTGATACACAGGTTCCCCTTGGGATCTAGTTGCGCAAGATACAATTTGCGGTCTGATTGAAAAATCCAATATGACCACCAGGCGGCCATCATGTATTTCCAGATGAAACATTATCGCGATTTCTCAGTAACTACTGCATGGATCGTTCTCAGATTTGGTACAGAGGTTCCCCTTGGGGTCTAGTTGCGCAAGATACAATTTGTAGTCTGATTGAAAAATCCAATATGGCCACCAGGCGGCCATCTTGGATTTCCAGATGAAACATTGTTATCGTGATTTCTCCGGAACTACTGCATGGATCTTTCTCAAATTTGGTACAGAGGTTGCCCTTGGGGTCTAGCTGTGCAGGATACCATATATGGTCTGATTGAAAAATTCAATATGGCCACCAGGTGGCCATCTTGGATTTCCCCATGAAATTTTGTTATCGTGAATTCTTAGGATATTACTGCATGGATGTTGATACACAGGTTCCCCTTGTGATCCAGTTGTGCAAGATACCTTTTTTTGGTTCATTTCGAAAATCCAATATTGCCGCATCTTGAATTTCCCATGAAATAAAATAAAATCTCAGGAAATAACTGCATGGATCATTTTATAGTGTTCAGGGGGGACAACACAAGTTAGAAACTCATCTATTGCAGTTCTTTAGTAAAAATTTCTCACAGCTACTTTCTCCAGTTACAGACAGATGACCTACAGTGCCGTGGCACTATCTTTTACATCTTCGCAGACAGATGGGGGTATGTCTTGGTTAGGCCATACCTCACCAGAGATTGCTTTCATTGGAAAAATGTCCTGTTACATCTCATTGCCATCGTAACAACCCAGTCGCACATATTTCGTACTCGACATGTCTCCCCCTGGTGCATATACCCTCAAAATATTGGAATCGTAGGTTAAAAACTGTCCAATGTACTGTCCGGACACGAAGTGGACAGACGGACGAACGACTGCAAATCACATAATAAAAATTGGTTCTGGTTATTGCTTATACAGCTTACTGACAATCACACATTATATTTTGGTATAATTGCCTTTATTCCATAAACTCCAATTACAATCATGAATTTACAGCTTGACCTCCTGTGAAATCGACTATGTTGCCATTTTGTTCAGGGGAGACAATCCAAGTTAGAAACTCATCTATTGCAGTTCTTCAGTAAAAATTTCTCGCAGCCACTTTCTCCAGTTATAGCCAGATGAGCGCTACAGTGCCGTGGCACTATCTTTACAATCTTGGTATAATTAAAAAATGTTTACTATTTTGCAAAGGTTACACTCAGACTACATGAACACAATTCTATTCATTCACACACATGTGTGTTGAGGTATATTTAAGAAATAATTGCTTGTTTACTGCGGTAAAACATGTAAGATAGATCGCTATGTAATAGAATGAGTCTAAGTATGGTCACGAAGGCCGTAGGCCTGAGCGATCAAACGTGAAGACTCATCCTATTGCATAGCGATCTATCTCACTTCTTTTACTGCAGTAAACAAGCAATTATTTCTATTCTCCTGTACTACAAATGGCAGAATTGTGGAGATTTTTTGTGCAAAGGAATATTTCATCATGTAATTACAGGTTAGCACCCCTATACCTGACAAAAAAATGTCTGTCCATGAATTATTCGAAGCAAACGATACCTGCAAGTCGCATGCCCGAAATCGACACGCAGGGGACAAGTATGGCAGCTAGGGGCATGCTACAACTCTTTTAATGTTCAAAATGACGAAAAAAACTATTTTAACAATAATAATAATAATCCGTAGAATAACAATAGGTCTTTTCATTCATAATGGAAAGACCTAATTACCAATAAATTTTAAGAATATTCCAACTATATCGTGAACCTTGGATTATTAAATACATCACTGTGGACCCGATACTTCATATACAATGGTCATATCACAGTACACGGATTTCCCCCCTCTGGTAGAGTGCAACTGGGCACGAGAAAAAAATCATGACGTCAAACTATCCACACGGTACCGAACTGCTTATTAAGTGAATATTGGAATTAGATGTCACCTGGGCTTCCTTCCTTATATGTAATAGTGTTATTTGGTAAAACACATAAGGTGTGGTAGAATTTCTAATAGAAGTGTTCAGTTGTTGTAGTCCTCATCAAGCGTCCTGAAATGTGTTCCCTGGGTCCTTAATCTATAACTGATCCTGACTCCCTATTAAATATTAGGTCAGCATCATTCAACCCACATGTTCTTCAGTCTCATCCAGAGGGACATTTTGATGAAATCTTTTAATGATTAATCTTTGAATCAGGTACTTTTAAAACGAGGCTTTGTACATGTAAGTATTACAGACTAGCTCACAGTAAGATGTTGTCATTTTCATCGTTCGTCATATTTGCACCAGGCCCATGAACTCGTCTGGGTACTTGTTTCCATGGTCAGACACTTTCTCCAACATGTCCAAAGAAAATCATATATATATTGTCTTGTTACGTTACATTTGGTGTTATAATTCCAAGAATTGAATGATGTCTGATAGATTTGTTTCTGATTTAGTAGCTTTGTCAAGAATGCTTGGTTGTGTAGAAACGTTAGTCTGTGTGTACTTTCTGTTGTTAAACACATCTCCTTAGAATGTCAAGCACATATTCTTTCATCAGTTCTTGTACTATTTGGGAAGCAGGGGTCCCCCAGAATACATTTCATTGGACAGGATCTGGTCAAGTTCACAAGACGAGAAAAATTACTATCGTTGTTGCTTCGACACATATCTCTTCTGAAAATAGACTCCATACAGTATGTGAACATATTAAAATAGTAGAGAACACCGACTTCACGGGAAAGGACGTGACTGCGAGAGTGTTGAAAATTGGGATCTTCATAAACCCAGAACCGGAACCTTTTCCAGTGAGAGCCGAACGAGATTTGCAATGTCTGCTCGGTGAATGGTAATCCCTATAATAAATCAATCCCCTATCAGACTCCAATCACCCCCCAATTTCGGGGGGCAAAATTGAATCAGTGGTTCTAATAAATTTGATCACCCTCTAAAATTATGGAAATAACAAAGAAATAATTGATTTTCTGCATGAATTATGAACCATTTTGTCAAATTTTGTCCTAATAATTTTGATCACCCCCAGATTTTATGGTGGGAAATTTCACTTCCTGTGATTGAATTATTAGAGGGAATCTGTGATTACCGTACACAGCAATCAAAGTTGTGTGTACATACACATGGTGTGCATGAAGATGACTTAGAAATCATATAGTCATGATAGTTGGTACATTTCACTCTATGTCTGTCTATTTATCCTGCTACAATAAATTTCATCATTACGTACTACTTTGTATGTCATTAAATAAGTATGACCTCACAATGTTGCTATTTATCGTCTGGGAGCCCGCATCATAAAATTCCTGCTCCTCCAGATATCTGCAAAACTATTTCACTCATCATGTATTCCTACAGCTTAATCTATATCATGCTTAAGGTCTTAGGAATCAGTACTTTGAAAACCTGGAAAGTTCTACCAATTTCCAGGCCTTAAGGCGTAATTGAAATTCCAGATTTTTATCTGTTGGCCCTGGAAAGTCCTTGGATTGTACCCTTGAGAAGAAAAAAATTATCTTATTATTTTGTTGGTTTACATTATTGTATGCCATTTGCGATCATTCAAGTATTGAGAATACAAGAAATCCCTGTGTATGCAATACTTGAAAGATCCTTGAAAGTTCTGAAAAACATTTTTCAGAACATGATCTGTGGGTGGTAAACATCTGTTTGGTAACCAGAATTGTGTGAGGTTTGGTAATCCTTCTAATAATTCAATCCCCCTATCAAAATTCAATCACCCCCAATTTCGGGTACAAAATTCAATCGGCTGTTCTAATAAAATCTAAAATCTTGGAAATGTCAAAGAAATAAATGGATTTTCTGCATGATTTTGAACCTCTCTGACTTCATAGTGTAAAATTTCACTTTCTGTGATTTGAATCATTAAGGGGAATACCGTATCTCCATTTCTATATTAACAGCTGCAACAGACAGTAGTACGAATAAGTGATTTAAATTCTCATATTTGACATTGTGTCATATTTTACAGTTTGTTATTCAATTCGCATATATTCCAGCACATTGATTGTTTGGTTAATTTCAATTTATCATTTTTCAAAGGAACATAATCGTAATCCTGGCCGACTTATTCTCATGTCTGGAGCAACAGGGAAGCCGATTGGTCGACACCTGGACATGCCGAACAGAAAAGAAACATATATGTCTTCAGTGTTACACAGTTTTCCTGATGGGGCCCAGTACATTCTGTTTGGTACTGGTGGAGAATCTATACCAGGTCAGATCAGTGTTCAAAAACGCTGTTCCAAAATAATCTTCATTAAAACCAGGGGTATCTCTATCCTACAGATACCCCTGGTACACATGGGAATGAATCGTGTTCATGAAAAATGCCACTGTGAATTTTAGCCAATCAGCAAAGCAACATTCTGTGTATATTGACCAATCAGATCACTTGTTATCATGTGACAACAGATTTGTACACACTGAAATTGGGCTGAACATTGCCTACTATGCAAGGTGATCAAATTTTTGCCTTTGGCTCAAAAAGAAACCTTGGCCTTGTGACTGCATACTGTTCCTAAATTGTACCTTCATCAGCCATTTCAATAGAATTCCTTTAAATACATGGTGCCGATTACCCACCATCGTCACTAGTGCAACAGTTTTCCCATTTTATATTCTCTCTGGCTCTAGCTGTTACATATAATGGGTGGGGCATGTGTGTCAAAGTATCCAAAACCCCATTGTGACCAACCACTTTGCCTTTGTAGCACATGACTAACATTTAAAGTCCTTACATGGCACACCTGCGTGTTATGCTAGTATTTTGAATTTCTGTTGTTAGAAAATGGATTTTCATTGGTCGATGAGTTGGTTATGTGACCTACAGTAATTCCCCTAATAATTTGATCACAGGAAGTGCAGTAAAAATGGAGTATATCTGCCAACACCCTTTATGCCACTAGCAACAAAGTGTCACATTTTGTAATTATACATGTATGACTTTTCTTCAATTTGAATGAAGAATGGGAACGTTACTTTTTCTCTGTGTTTCAATAATGGAGTTGAAAAGTGAACTTCCTGTGATTGAATTATTAGGGGAATTACCATATGCTTACCACTATTATAAAAGGCCTGTAAGAATTGAGGCTTACTTTGAGTGCGTCAGAACATTCCTTTGAATTTGATCTAATCCAAACTTGTTGTTATATTGTGTAAACATCCATTTCAAATACCAAATGTCTACAGTTCAGAGATACCTGATAGATTATGGATTTTTAGGTGCACAATAGAAGAAAATAACAAAGAATATATAGTAATATAATGCCCACCCAGTGAGGCAATTAAATTAGAAGAAAAGCAAATTATTCCCATGTAATTCTCTAGTTCCTGAAGTGCATCGTACCCGTCCTGCAGCTTGTGTTAAACGTCATGATTGGTCAGCATGCATTACACACGCTCATCCTATATATGTGTGTGGGATGAATTGTTCAAGCATGTTATATGGGAAAGTTAGTTCCTATTGTTTTGTTCAGAGAAAAGAACTCCTAGAGCCTTCTGTGCATTGTTTTCTTGAAAGATGTTTTTAAATAAACAATATTCTCATTTTTCAGGTGATTTTTTAACCATTTCTGTTCCTGATTTCTACCGGCATGCAAAAAATTTGGGATCCGATGCCAGCGTTCCGAACATAAAAGGAGACTACTCGCGCTGGAATCACAAGTCAAAGGACAAATCTGGGATAATTACGATCTACAAGTATGGGCATTGTATCGATCATAATATTGTCTAAGGTTGTATTGTATGTACATGTGGTTGACCATGATTTGTCCTGTTGCCATGGTTAATGGGTTGGCTTACCTGCTTATGGGAGTGGAAATTCTTTTTTTGGGAAGAAATTAACGATGGCGAGATGGATTTGATGGATATCAACAATTATGTAACCATAAATTTGAGCAGTGAAGACTGAATACCCTGCTATTGCCGTTGTCTATGTAGTCGGTCAACACTGCATAAAATTCAGATCTCATTTGTGACACCGGTTATTTATGGGAGCATTAATCACCCCCCCCCCCTCCCCCCCCACCTTCTTTGCTGCTGCTATGATTGAGTTTGCTATTGTTTGCCTCTCAGAATTGTTGCTGAAGTTTTCAATGTGGATCAACAGTTTCTAACTTCTGTATAAAATCAGATTCGTAATCTAATTTGCTCAGAGCAATTGTAATTGGTTCTACCTGGTATCCCCTTGCACACTTTGCATGAAAACGTACAGAGAAGCTGTGTAATGAATCAGTAGATATATTTTTTCAACGAAAAATGACATCATATTGGATTTTTTAACAGTATTGAACAGATGTGAATAGTCAGTTGTGTAGGACGTCGTATGACATCAAATTGGATTTTTTCACACTATTAAGCAGATGTGAATAGTCGGTTGTGTAGGACATCCTAGTTTGACGTACATTGCACAACAATGTGGTATGATAGCATCATGATGTCAACAACGGCATTACATTTCAGTTTTGTGAAGTTGTTGGCATTACATGTAGATGGTAATATATATCCAGGTAAATCTGAAGAGATAATGGTCCCCCCTTTATGTACTGATGTTACTTTATTCAATGTTATATTTCCTTTGGTAATTCTATTTTAACTCCCCCCCCCCCATTCCTGTGTGTATAGATGGTATTATTTCTCAATGTTATAGCCCCGTGGCTACGGGATGTCGTTGTGCACACCGCAGGTCATGGTAAGAATAGACCCCAGCTCCTCAGACAGCTTGTCGTAAGAGGCGACTGACTGAGGCACCCGTGGGGTTCCCAGGGGTGAAAAGGGATAGGACCCCACCTGTGTGGGTCCCGGGTGTGAAAAGGAATAGTACCAACGTCCTGATATGACTGAAATATAGTTGAAAGTGACATTAAATCATATTCACTCACTCACTCACTCTCAATGTTATATTTCCAGAGGTAAATCAAAAGGGATAATGGTGCCCCCTGTATGTATTGATGTTAACAAGGATGGAGTGAGGGACATTCTAATGACTGCCTTTGAGGGGACCATGATAATGTTTGATGGTCTAACTCTAAAGCAGATCTGGAAGAAAGATCTACCTGGTGGGGAGTCTTACAGGTGGGTTACATACTGCAAAAAACTTAATAATCTGGGTATTGTGAGCTTCTCACATTACTGCCTGTAGAATGGCCATGGCCACAACTCGGCTGGGTGGTGCCGTGTTGGTTCATCGTGATAAGACTGAAATATTGTTGAAAGGGACGTTAAACTTGACTCTCTCACACTCATAGCTACAAACATGAGAATATGAGGAAAAAAATCTCTATAAATGAGGTGTTCAGAAAAATGTAAATATGGGGCAGAAGGCACTTTTTCTGATCCCCACTACTGATATACCGGTTCCACCATATGTCCGATGTTAAAATATGTAATTAGGGGATGACCTTTGGGCCGAATATATAAAGTGTCTCCTACTGCACACCCATTCCTGTCTCCCATTAACTTCAGATTTATAGGAACATGTATATATTATGGATTAAGAAAACAGCTGATTTGCCAGACATAACTGACTCACCTTGCCTCTTGACTTACCTTTAACCTGACGTGGAGTTGAGTGTAACGTACATCACAGTTTGACATTATATTTATTCAGCACCCCAGCTCCTGGATACTTCAACGATGATGACTATCCTGATTTTATGCAGTACTGGAACCATGGAACTTGGCCAAGTTATGACGTTACTCAAGTGAGTACTTACAACCATGACCACATCGGATTCACTTCCTCAAAGGACACACAGTATGTCTATATAATATTATTAAACAGTATATATAGCCAAACAGAGACCTTGCTCAAATCCATTATCCAATGTTGAAAGTATTGCAAGTGAACATTTCTGGTTTTAGCTTTTGCGTCTGATCATGTGAATGCATGACCATCGAGTGGCCTTTGCAAAATTTGCTAGAATTGGAATTTATTTCTTAGTTTATCTCTGCTTTCTGAAATTGAGTCGCTCAATGTTGTTTAATTCCTATTAAGTCTTGAGGAAGTAGCGTGTGGGACAGTATTATCATTATTCTAACAATACTTCGCTTGACAGATTAACCCCAGAGCAGAGCAGCTTTATGTAATCAACACATCTGAAGTTGACATGAAGGTTACTTTGTTGTTTCAGAGCTGTCTCCATAGCTATTTTACAGCCTAAAATTCAGTATGGCTTTTGGCGAAATCTCATGAAAATTTTGTCAAACTTGGGTACACAAGATCTTATACTCTTGACAAAAACTGTAGATTATGTGCTAAAAATGATAAAATTTCACAAATGATTTTAAACATCTAGGTTTTAATAGTTCGGCAAAATGTTGCATAAAGACCTCATTGTGTGTGTGAACTCTCTTATCATGTCCACATCATGATATTCGAACTTTCTGAAGATGACAACAACAACACTATAGGTGCATCTCAAATTTTCATTTAAGCTTTAATACATTGAGTTGATGGCCTGTTTGATTATTGACACGAAACAACTTCTTTATGCATGCTAAGTGTATATTTGACATGATTTATATTCGACAGGCTATGATCGTCAGTGGAAAGAACGGATCCACTCTGTGGCTCACTGATTCGTCAGAATATAACATGGCATCTCCACTGGTTGTGAGGACCTCCCAGGAGAGGAGAGACATGTTTGTGTTACGAGTTGTCGGACGAATGGGGGGGAAACTGCCTGACGTCAATGGAGTCATACATGGGATAGGCACACAGAGGAATGTGAGTCCATTCATCAGTGGTACATTTTTATCTCGCCTTACGAAATAAAGGGGAGATATTGTGAGGGGGGGGGGGAGAGGATGTCATCGTCGGTGTCCCCTGTCTGGAAATGATAAGGTTTCTGGTTTAGCAAATTAAAAAAAAATCTAGAAAAATTAGAAAAAATATTAAAAAAATAAAAAAAATATGGGGGGTGGGTATGCCACCTGGGGGTACTATCCCTGGGGTGCTCCAATGTTAAAATCCCTATGATATAGTTTTGTGTTTAGCTAAAGTGCACATGTACATCTGTACTTAGAAAGTTTGTTGCAGTTGTCAGCTGTCATTGGATGATTATGAAACTTGATACACATGTTTCTTATGATTAGAGGATGTACCTGTGGTATTTTTGAGAAGAAATATTAATTTTTCTCCAAATTATGGCAAATGAATGAGTTTTCTGTTTAGGTAAATTGTACATGTAGGCCTCTACATGTATACATGTACCGTACATGATAAGTTTGCTGCAGTTGTCAGCTCTCATTGGATGATTACGAAACTTGGTACACATGTTTCTTATGATTGGAGGATGTACTTGTGCTATTTTTGAGATGAAATATTAATTTTTCTCCAAATTATGGCAAATGAATGAGTTTTCTGTTTAGGTGAATTGTACATGTAGGCCTCTATATGTATACATGTACATGTACATGGTAAGTTTGCTGCAGTTGTCAGCTCTCATTGGATGATTACGAAACTTGGTACACATGTTTCTTATGATTGGAGGATGTACTTGTGCTATTTTTGAGATGAAATATTAATATTTCTCCAAATTATGGCAAATTATGGAGTTTTGCGTTTAGCTGAAGTGCACATGTACATCTGTACACCACAGTTTGCTGCAGTTGTCAGCTATCATTGAATGATTATGAAACTTGGTACACATGTTTCTTATGATTAGAAGATGTACCTGTACTATTTAGCAGATGAAATATTAATTTTTGTTCAAATTTTGAGGGTTTTGTCTGATTAATCTGCCAATAATAATGTACATGTATATACATGTACACCTGTACATGGAAAGTTTTCTGAAGCTGTCGGCTTTCATTGGATGAGTTTGACACTTGCTACCCAAGTTCAATGTGATTCGACGATGTGCAAGTGCTAATTAAGAAATATGACATAAAATATGAATTTTTGTCCTAACTATTGCAGTTTAGACTTTGTACCTTTCCATTGATAAGGTTTTTGTTGGGCAAAAATTTACATGTAGATCTGTACATCGAAAGTTTGTTGAACCTTTCTTGGGATGATTATAAAATTTGGTGGACATAGTTCATGTTTTCCAAGGTCACAGCTCTCCCACAGTAATCCCACACGGGACTGACCTATCCAGCTGTATTCCCAAATGGCATTGGCGTATCCAGCAGTAATGCCACACGGGACTGACCTATCCAGTAGTAATCCCATACGGAACTCAACTATCCAGCAGTAATCCCAGACCGAACTGGTCTATCCAGCAGTAATCCCATTTGGGACTGGCCTATCCAGCAGTAATCTCACACAGGACTGACCTATCCAGCAGTAATCCCAAATGGCACTGGCCTATCCAGCAGTAATGCCACACGGGACTGACCTATCCAGCAGTAATCCCAGACCGGACTGGCCTATCCAGCAGTAATCCCACATGGCACTGGCCTATCAAGCAGTAATTCCACATGGGACTGGCCTATGCAGCAGTAATCTAAGCATGGGACTGACCTATCCAGAAGTAATATGACACTGGACTGCAATATGCAGCAGTGATCCCACATGGCACTGACCTATCCAGACATAATTCTACATGGGACTGACCTATCCCGCTGTAATCCCACACAGGTTTAGCCTATCCAGCAGTAATCCCACATGGGACTGGCCTCCGCAGCCGTAATCCCACACAGGATTGCTGTATGCAGCAGTAATCTCACACTGGGCTGCCTATGCATCAGTAATCCCACACGGGACTGTCCTATCCAGCATTAATCCCATACGAGACTCATCTATCCAGCAGTAAGCCCAGACAGGACTGGCCTATCCAGCAGTAATCCCACAGGGGACTGGTCTATCCATCAGTAATAACACACAGGACTGGTCCACCCAGCAGTAATCCTACACAGGACTTTCCTATCCAGCAGTAATCTCACATGGGACTGACCTATCCAGCAGTAATCCCACAATGGACTGCCCTATGCACCAGTAATCCGACGGCACTGACCTATCCATCCTATAGTGTGGTGTTGCCTGTAAATTCTCTATGATTAGTCGTCAGCAGGTGTCACCCAAATTGGCAAGTGATGACGGATAAATTTGAAGACCCCATGTCTCAAGACCTAAATTTCAGGAGTTTGTGTATGGCAAATCCTGTAATAATTCAATCACAGGAACTAGAATTTCACGTCATAAAATTTGGTGGTGATCAAATTCATTAGAACAGGAAGTTGACAAAATGGTCCAAAATCAAACATATAATCCTTGATTTCTTCAACATTTGAAAGAGTTTGGAGGGTGATCAAATGTATTATATCAAATCATATAATTTTTGTTTGTGAGTGATTGAAATTTCCATACCAACATCGCATGTTGTCATTATTACTTGTAAGAGCTGTAATTTTTTTACTCTCTTAATTGTAAAGAAATTAAATATATTATAAAGTTTTCAAAACATCTGTTTTTATCTTGCCTTATGAAGTAAGGGGAGATATTGTGAGATGGGGAGAGAGGATGTTGTCATCACTGTCGGTGTCCCCTCTCTGGAAATCAAAAATGTTTTTGATTTAACAAATTCCAAAAAAATTCCAAAAAAAAACAGAATATGGAAGTTGGGTATTCCACTACGGGGTCAGTTATGGAACTACCCCAGGAAATTCAAGGGGGGCCTCAATGTTAAAATCTAATGATAGGGTTTTTGTTCAGCAAAGTACACATGTACACCTGTACATAGAAAGTTTTTTAGAGTTGTCAGCTGTCAGTGGATGATTTATGGAACTTGGCACACACGTTTCTGATGATTAGAGGATGTACCTGTGCTATTTATGAGATGAAATATCAATGTTTGTCCAATTTATGGAAAATGATAAGGTTTTTTGTTTTGCATTAAACCCTGCATTCCCACCACTTTATATTTTACAGAAATAAATTATTCATTTGTTATATGCGTAGTATACATGAATTATCTCGGAAACCAATGTTATTGAGGAAAATGAATTGTAATTCCCACAATAAATCAGTTTGATCGGGACTGGCAATGCCATCTACATGTATGCTTTAAATACTGCTGCAGCTTCAGCGGATCAGCCCACAAGACAAGATGTTGGGATTCTCAGAACGCTTGTTGTACTATCTCGTCCACATGCCACTCAAATAAATGTTATCACTCCTCTATTATCATTATTTCCATCTGAAAAAATTAACTGTATATTAAAGCATTCACCGTACTCAAGAAACTTTCCTTGAACCTTTTTGCTGGGAAATGTAAGATAACATTTAAGACTCTGCTCAAATCACAGTATTGATTGTTGCTCAAATCACACTATTGATTGTTCAACCGTGTCAACTCATTGTTTTATGTAGCTAACCAAGAGACATAACCCGGGAAGAAAAAACAAAAAAATACCACAGAGAAGACCTAATTCATATGAAGATATACCAGGGATGAATTCGCACCGAAAGAAAGCCGGCCCAAGCAATCTTGAGCCTAACGAAGGCAATTTTCATGGAAGATATAACCTACCTGAGGAGAATGGAAAAGACAGGTTGGAAAATTTGCGTTCACAACAAGGGAGAGGTAGAGAAGGAGAGAGAACCCAGCTACCACCTCAGGAGGGAAATATGGGTGGAGAAGACATATCCCCCACAAGCAAGGGACCAGAGAACCTCCAACCTGGTATGTTGTAGCTGCTGTGAATGACTTGCTCATTTGTTATCTTTTCATTTGTTCACTGAATGGTCCTGAAACCTGATGATGTAAGCCCCCTTCATCCTTGACAATAAAATCACACTTCTATCCCTTGATGCAATGCAGGCCTCCAACATCTGTGAGAATTAAATGGCTGGTGGGGATCCTTATACAATTCAATTAACCTGCCACCTCCCTCATGTAACGTGACATCAACTTAATTGCCAGCGCAAGGTTCGTGGACTGGCACAGTTGGCAGAGCAAGCTTTAATTTGGTGTATCGGGTTACATATAGGACTTCACGCCTTGCTGGACATGTACCATGCGTTGACAATTTCGTGTTACATAAGCGATGCTAGATTGCTGGATAAGTGATCATCTGGCATGTAGATGAATGAATGCACAATTTATCACGTGATTGAAAGAGGTATAATACATCATCAAGGCTCATGTCCATTCTGCAAGTTAATTGTCAGTAATATGCTGAATGTGACCTCCAGAGAGATATTTTCCAGAAAAAACATAGGCTATAAAATGGAGGATACATGAAAAAAATGAACACAGACAAGGGGATTGAGAGAGGAGCAGACTTCGGGGATTGGGAGACAGTTCTAAGTATCATCAAATTTCATTCTCAATGCAGCTGAATACACATGAAACAATACAGTGAGACAGTCCTGCGATCGAAACTCTCTAGCCGTGAAAGGCGCACATGACGTCAGGCCAAGGTTAGGCACCGGACAATTCTTTAACATTGACAGTACCACGAAAATCAGAAAATAGGTATCATAGTGACTATCAATATACTGAAAATCCAAACAACTTGAAGAGGTTATCACCTGGAAGTTAAAAAGGCATTTGTGAAGAGAAGGCATCGCTTGTAAAAATCTGTGAATAAAATAAAACAACATTGCCAATGTAAAGAAATGGTTCATTGTCTAACCTCACCGTAACGTCACAGGGGCAGTGAGGTCATTCCATGCCTCTTGCCACTGGATAGTTTAATCTCAGGATGACCGTGTGCTGATATCCATGATTTGAAGTTATTTCTAATTTTTCATTTTTTGCAGATTCCGCTGAGACAGAAGGAGAGAACATTGATGAGGAAGAGGATAATGAGAAAAGGCTGACCTGTGCCTCTGACCTGACCTCAGTGACCTCCGAGACATTCCTTATAGACAGAACAACGGCCACATGTCCCGTAAAAATTTGGGAAAAGAGAGCAGAAACATACAACTACAGTATGTATGCCCCAGCTTAATGCCTTTATCATTTCACTGAATGACTTCATTAACATTTTGTTGCTTCGCTTCCCATCCATGCACATTATTAGACCTTCGTTTTAACATCTCGGCCAATTTTGGCCAAGGGTATATTGTTGTTGTTGTCAGCCTCATCCAATTGTCTCTGTCAATCATTGATATAAGCTAACCATGATATTTCTTAGAGGAATATGCTTGTGATAATAGTGAATGTGAAACCAATGCCTTCGATAATTCATCAATCATGTTTCACAATTTCTATCATGATAATTGAGAGATATCCACATCTGCATGTTTGGCCTCTGTCAACCACAGTGGCTTGGGTAGCAGTGGGTGTCTTCGTCGATGTTGTTGTTGTTGCGATTATGTAGAATTTTGTTTTTCAAGAATATAATTATTTCCCACCTTTTCATACACCACAATGACAGTGGATGTCATAAAAATGCTTTCTATACGACCTACATTGATCAACATACTCCTCCTCTACTAGATCTGCATCTAAATGACAAGTGACGCAACTATAATGTTAAAGAATTCGCCACGAATCTCGGTACGTGGTCCTCAGGAGAACATACCTCATGGCATTCTCCATGCCCATTGAGTTTTCACCATAGTCCACACCCGCTCATCTATTTACCGTTGGTTGTCTGCAGACACCTTAATTCCCCGTGTACCGGATCTAGTAGAGGAAGGGTATGTAGATTGATGTAGGCCATATAGAAAGCATTTTTATGACATCCAATGTCATTGTGGTGTATGAAAAGGAAATAATTATATTCTTGCAAAAAAATATATATATATTATCACAACAACAACAACATCGACAAAGACACCCACTGCTAGCTACTCAAGCCACTGTGCTGTCAACATCTGCACTTAACTACCTTGTATATTTGTGTTGGTTTCAGCTCTAACAGATGCAGACCTAAAGTTGGTATTGAAGTCACTGAACAGACACGCAGAAGGAGATGACATCCTCAAGGAGCTCCCTGCTGAGATACTAGCTCAAACCAAGGGGGAATTATGTACCATCCTTAAGTCTGATGCCAGAACCACAGGTATATAACCACTTCACCTATTACATTGAAATATAGTCTGCAATATGCGGACCAAATGACATAAAACTGTCCAAGCAGGGATGTATCCAGGGAATTTGTGTTTCTGGTCTTATAAATTGGTTTGGGCACCCATATTCACACACTCCAAAAATTAATGGAAATTGTTATTAAAATTATTCTGGCTTATTTTGTTTCAATGGAAATTTTTGGCATTGGTAGTAGATGACAGAATAATACAGGAATACCGTAAAACTGTATTTATTTTCAAATTACATAATATTAGAACAGTTTGATGCTGTCTCCAATAGCCCAAGAATACCTGTGAGTGTATTGATGCCCCCAGAGCATAAGGCCTGAAATTAGGGCTCAGTTTATTCACCAAAAGTTGTCCCCTAAACACATGTGGATTGGAAATGTTTTAATAATTTTGGAAATTATGGGTTGTTCATATCTATTAGAACAGGAAGTTGAGGAGACCAGTGATCAAATTATTAAACAATATCATTGTATACGGTAATTGTCCCTGTCACATTAGTGGTGGGGGGGGGGGGGACTTAGAAACACCGGGCATCCGTATTTGAACAAGAAATGAGTAAAGATCCATCTTTCTGTCATCTTGTCTTTCCATTACACATTTCTTGTCCGACGATGGGCTTCAAACTTGGAGAGTGTCTTGACATCGGTGAGGGGATGGTTGTGATTGCTTCTCAGTTACCTGTGTAATCGAAGATGGGTGCCATCAGCCATCTTGGATTTTCAGCAGTTGGATCTTTACTCATTTCTTGTTCAACCAATAACTCGAGAACTATTGAATTGATCAACTTCAAACTTGGAGAGTGCCTTAATTGATATCGGTGAGAGGACGGTTGGGTTTGTTTTTGAATTACCTGTGTAATCCAAGATGGATGCCATCAGCCATCTTGCACTGTCCGCAGTTGGATCTTTGAAATCATTGAGAGGATGGTTTGGATTGCTGATTTCCATTTTCAAAATCATACTCTTAATCAATGTCATGGGATATCATCGACCAAAAAAATTGACCGCAGCGGTTCATGTCCCCCGCAACAGCAGCACCAGTCATGTTGGTGCAGCAGGCAGGGAACGTGGACCTCTTATGGTCAATTTTCTCTCTAATAATTCAATCGCCTATCAAAATTCAATCACCCCCAATTTTGGGGACAACATTCAATTGATGGTTCTGATATATTTGATCACTGTCTAAAATCATTTAAATAATGAAGAAATAATAAATTATATTCATGATTTGAACCATTTTGTCAACTTCCTATTCTAATAAATTTGATCACTCCCAGATTTTATTTGGGGAAATTTCACTTCCTGAGATTGAATTATTGAAGACTCATGATCACAAATCTGGGAAACAAGTTCTCCTGTATGTTCTGAATTTGTGCTATGTAAAGGGGTGGTATTAGACTTCGAACATCACAAAGTCTGTCCCATCTTTGAAGCTTTCTAATCTTATGAGAAAATGAATGGGATGAGACAGACTGTGTGATGCTTGAAGTGAAGATCCATCAACGTAAATGCTCCTCTCTGGATTGAAGTTTCTGCTGGAGATCTTCATACCTGAACCTATCTTCAGAACTAAGTATCACCCAACCCCGAAAACTACATGCTTTCTCTGCCACAATGACCATAGCCAAGGTCCCCCACGTCCTGATTTGCTGCACTCCAGGCTCTTGTTGGTCTTAGGTGCTGCTTTATAATATGGTGAAATAGGACAGGAGATTCTTGAAATAGTGTGCCGAGTTGGAACTCCTAGGAACTCCCTGGCATTCTTTTCCAAACTCAACAAAGTAAGAATGGCATATGGCATGCTATACAATATCAGAGAGGGATACATCAGATACATCAATGGTGTATACCATCCCATTAGGAGAACTGTCATATTCCATTCCTATCAAGGAACTCATGCCCTAATGTCAAGAGGTTTAATAAGCTTATCTAAATGTTATTATACATGAATGATGTAAAATGTACATGTTTTTTTTTTTTGCTGCTGACAGGTGCTATAGGCGATGTGGATGGGGATGGGAAGCTGGACCTGGTACTAATAGATGGAATGATGGGTCTACTGACTGACAGAGGGGGCAGTTATGTTAGAACACATGCCAATACCCTCATTAGCAAGATCACACTGGAAGTGGGCAATCACCAGTTTATACCATTGTTGCAGGTCAGCACCTCTCCACAGATCAAGGCTAAGGTCTCGTCTAAATCCCCTAAAAGTTTCCAGTTCTTGGATTATGCTCAGCAAAAATGGACTCAGTATTTGGGTAAAAAAGGAAATGGTATGTACACGTAGCCGATGGGGTTTGGTTGGCCTCGTGTGTACTTGAAAAATCACTAAAAAATTTCATCTCAGGATTTGTGCAATTTTAATTTACATAGAGATATGGTCACAAGTAGGCAAGTATGAAACTGTTGTCTGACACTTCTCCATTAGGTCTCACTGCTCACAGCTGTGCTTCCACCTTGAGCATTTACATTTATTAAGCTCAGTTTATATTATGAATCCATGTTGAATGAACCATTTCTATTCCACCATTCACAATTTGCCTTACCCCCGGGATTAGCATTGGAGACACATTGCCGATCTGTCAATTGGCAAAATAGCAACCCTTGCATGCACGTATTTCCTTGTTAATTCAAATTAATATATTGAAATTCGAATCCATTCTTCATTATTTCTGTTGGTATAGGATTTAATTTATTATCCCCCACCAGACCCCGGTCGGGCGATATAGAATTCCTGTCTGTCCTTGTGTGTGTCACGTTTCATCAGAACCACCATAATTTGTAAAATATTGATTCAATTTACCCCAAATTTGACAAATTGGCCTATTAATTTCAAGGTCACTAGATCAAAGGTCAAGATCACAGATTATTTATTTAATTTGACCTAATTTGATGCATTGGGGGCTAGGTCTACCCACAATGTGAAATCTTCAGAGTTGTTGTCCTTAGATGATTAGTATTGAGAGGATTAGAGTTGTCTCCCCTATTTCTGTCAAGCCTAGCAACTGCAGTTGAATTGTTCTCCGTAATTTAATAATGGAGCGCTCTTTAGCTGGGGGAGGCCCTCTCTTCATAAGCATTGATCCTCTTTTCTGTTTAACTCGGGGAGCAAACTTTATGACATTTAAGTACAGCTAATCACAATTAGTCATTTTGTTTCTATTTGAATGACACTCTCACAGAGCAAAGCATTATACCTAAATGGTCACCTCTGGGCATGAGTAGTAACATTGCAGGTCCTAATTTGGTGGAAGCACAGCTATGAACAGTGAAAGGAACTGTGGTTTATGGCTTGAAAAAGAGTGATTGCATGTTGTCCAGTTAGTGACACATAATTCCACCAAAGAGATCCATGTACAGTTCAGTCCCAATAAGTCCCAGTAATTTCATGATGGTTCAAGATGTCTAAATTTGATATTTTCTTGTTCTAATCTAATACAATTAGATTGGATACTTTCATGTCCTAATCTAATACAATCAGGGGTGAGATCAGCAGGTACTACCCTCCATATTTTTAAGTTACATAAGAATTGCCACGCCTTGCCGCAAAATGTTGTTAGATGAGATGACAATTGTTTAACAGATCTATAGAACATCATTTCTTTCAAAACGAAGTTCCTGATATTCATTTCTACATCATGGTGAGGTTTAGTTTCACAACAGATAAGGTCTATTTAATTGTTGGTTGAAGTATTTGACATTGTCATATTCTGTCAAACCTATTTGATTGACAAACCTTCAAATAATGACAATTATCGCAAGTTTCCAATTTTTAGAACCTGTGTAAACCAGAACTATGTCGAAGCTTACAATATTTATTCGGTTTCTAGCATGATCGAGGTAGACCGGTATCATGGTATTTCCAACTAATCACAGCTAAGATGGTTGATCCAAGATTTATATAGTGAAACCTGTCTGTACCGACCATGCTTGGGATCAGATTATAGTGTCAGTTTTGACAGGGTTCTGGCTTAACAAGATTCAAAATACTTTTAATTTAAGTACTGGGACCCTGGATAGTGACAGTATATTGACAGGTTGTCGGTTTCCCCAGATGTCTGTATTCACAGGTTTCGTTGTACAAAGGAACCTGTAAACTCGACACTGAGTTGACTTACAAATCTTCTCTGAATGGAGACAGCTTAATTTTCTGTTGCCCATGTTATTTTTTTCTTGGTTGAACCATGAATCTTATATCGGATGTAAGATCCAGTCTGAACCTGTATAAACCAAAACCCTGTTTCATCTGACATAATACTCCAGTCCCAAGTGTGGCCATTCTAGACTAGGATTCAATGTAAAAATATGTGTTACATTTGATTTCATTGTTGAATGACTACAGGCTGGTATGTATTTGTACTAGAGTATATGGATTATAAGTTTGAAATTTTCTCATTCTTTAGTTAGTAAGTTAGTTATGTACTGTGCTTGTAATTTATCGGGGGATTCTTGAATCTGCCCTGTCTATGGATTGTATAAGTGGTAACTCAATTGGAGTTGATCACCATACAAGGCCTATAATAATTCACTCACTTTTGGACCACCTTACAAGGATACAAGTAAATCAAAAGATTTGACTGAAGGACACCTTCTTTTTGTGATATCTTGTAGAGCAACCCAACTGTGAAGAGTTTTGAATAATTAGAGCTGAGTATATAGGCTGAATATTTTTTTTGGAAATAACTTTCAGATGCAAACAAAGTTGATGATAAAGCCCCCTAAGTAACAGTCTGATATAAAGTACATTGTAACATCTGTTATTGGGGACCAAGTGTGAACTATCTTATAGATTCTCAGCTTTTATTAAGGGATGAAATGATATACTATTACTAAGTTTCTAATTTCAGCACTATAACGAGGCGCATAATACATGTAATATAGTGAGACTAGACTGTACAAGTTGAAATAAGAGCGTACCAAAAAATCTGATATTTTGACCGGGTAGTTTTCTATATTTTTTGTATGTATGAGAGACTGTAATAAATAACATAGATTTCCATGGTATTTTATGGTTCACTCGAGAATGTGTGCTCAGCATGCTTCTTAGCAAAAAGTTAACAGGGTGAACTTTCAGTTCCTTTAGTTATATTTTTACCCCATGTATTATTCATTGAAATTAGCCTAAACAGATGGACATTTCACCATGCCGATTTCTGGCAATATAGATAAGTGTCAAAATCGCATGTTAAACAGGTTAGGGGAATCCTGCTCTCTAAAATGGAGGTAAAAAGGGTCGTTTTCTCTCAATACATCAGTTCACATAATGAATTCAGCGAAATCCTCTTGAGGCGCATACAGACATATCTATCCGCATTAAATGGTAGTGGAAATGTAAATTGTCATCTGTGAATCTGATTTGCATAATAATAGGCCAAACAGCCTTTGCGCTGTTTAAACAACATTGGCTGGTTCTTCACATAGCAAATTAATTTTATGACATGGAACAATAGATAAATCAATGCGCCTGAAATTGTGATGCATTGGTTAAGAAGGAGTCAAAAGTTATTGAGCAAAACCGACCTTTTTTACCTCCATTTTAGAGAGCGTGATCGCCCTAACCTGTTGAAAAACACAAATCCAAAGTGTAGCTAGGCTGAAAATCAAGTGTAAATTTGAGGCTTTCCATCAGATAGTTGAACTTTTAGCTGTTAATGACAGTTTAGAGTGATATACTAAGTTCAGTATTCATTCTCAACATGATATGAATGCTATTTCCCTATAAGTTTTTGTTTTGTGAGATATATCGGGTGAATTCTGATAAACAAAAGTTAACATCAACCCCTTAAAGTGTGTTTTAACATGATTGAATTGGTAGAGATCTTAACAAAATTATTGTTCTTGTTTTATACTCTCGATACATGTGTCTGACAAGTACTGGTTAATTTACATTCCAAGTGTAATGACTGAAAGTTGTTTATTTATGTGGTATTCAGATATATATAATATTTTGCTGTGCAAAGCTTTATGAGTAAACATGTAATTTCACTTACCTGCAATATTATTGTGTATTCTGCTTTTTTGCAAATATTTTATTTTGCAGTTTTAATTTAGATATATGTACATTTTTGTTAGTATGCATATCTGAACTGTTACCTATGGGAGTAGACTATAAGTAGTTTTTAATGGTATGTTCATGTTTGAATGGACATGGCATTATATCTTCTCTCTACAATCAAATTGTGTTTCTCCCACCTTGTATTGTCAGTTGTACAATGATTAGTAAGTAATGTTGTAATCTATTTCAGAAATGTTTATTGTTATCTATACATATATCATGTCTTAATTATTGTTATCTGTCCATAAATCATGTGTTAGTTTAATATTGTTGTTTATATCCTTCTTGGTTCAAACCTGACTGAAGTGTATACTATTTTGTGTTTTATTGCCATTTTATTTTTGATAGCTCATCTTTATTAAATCAATCACACTCTCAGTACTCAACATAATTATATGCATAATTCCAACTTGAGATTTGATTGCATTGAATAATTCCATTTTCAGAATACTTTAGCATTCCTTGGAAATGAATATGTTCTCTCTGACTGTAAAATTTTTAAGGATGTTGATAGTGGACGTATACAAATATAAACCATATATAATTCATTTATACAGATGTGTACCGTATAAACCATATATAAACTATATATACAGATATATACATACCTGTACTTAACTTTGTTGATCTCTCACCATTGTTATATTTTAAGAGTTGCTCATAATCACTATCTATATACACCTAGCCAATTTCTCCATTCACAATTCAAACTGGCCTTGATAGATCAGACCAGCTAAAGTCATACAAATCTGAGGTGTAAATTTCATCTATGAACCAGAGATGAACCAATCAGAACTTACACACTGATTAATCAGTGTGTATAGTGTGACGTTTCCTACAATAGTGATGTCATTCCTCCTAATGCAGCGGTAGGGGTGGCCTGATGTATAGGTCAGCCAATATACAACGCCCTTCTAGGACACATTTTGAAATTCAAATGGATCAAAGGTTAATGACGTCTTGTGTACAAGTATAAATTTGACAAAATGTCCCTTAAAAAGAACTGATGTGCTAATATACCAAAGCTGTTTTGAAGTGTGAAGCTAGAAATTAACTCGATACAAGAAGATCATAATCAAATACTCTGAGATTATAAAATTGTAAATTTGGTGTGTAAATACAAGATGATTGGATGGGTGGATGTGTTAGACTGTTTGGTCCAAGTGTGGAACATTTATGTATAGTCTTTTATTAACTTGTATGTGGTATGGTATGAAGGCTATATAATACTAGATGCTGACTTTATTTTTTAAGCTCATGAGGTGATGGTATAATACAGATCTTGACTTTGTGTAGATATTAAGAATCTGACTCGACATATTTTTTGTAAATGCTCAAGGAAATTTGTTCACTGAAAATGCAAACCTAGAAATCTTTGAGGTGATAAACTTTACTGTAAGAGGAATTTTGTGAAATAGTATTTCAAAAGCATTATCTATTTGATCCCTACTTAATTTAATTCCATGCTTACAAGGATTTAATTTTGAGTGATTGAATACCAATAGAGAAATCAAAGTATCAATATATTTACCATATTCAAATGCAACCCTAACAATTTGTCATGACAACCATAAAGTTAGGTATCACAATACATTTTTGTGTTAATTGTATGAAGTTTCTACTCTACATGCTGAACTCTATGAAATGATTTTTGACAGAAAAGAATAGATTGGTTGTCAGCATGATTTGAACCCACAACCCTTGCTAAATACACCAATACTCTACATGCTGAACTATAATGGTTCGTGGATTGTCTCTGTGATGACCAACCTTCTCTCTCAATGTTGAAATGTGCGAAAGTGGCTCTATAATTCAAGAAATTGTTATATGCCCGCCACTGCATGAGCAATTTTGAATATGATTATTGGTCATCATAACTCAAAAGTAGAGCATCGGCATGTTTAGCCAGAAGACCGATTTATTCTTTCTCTCAAAAATCATTTGATATTCAAAATTGCTCAATAACGGCCAATACATCATACCATATAACCATATCTTCATGTACATTATAATATAGCTATCTTTACTGTGTGGTGAGTCTAGTCATTGAACTGTTGGTAATTAAGTGAATATTTGTCAGTTTATTTCAAGAAGAAGTTGTTATCCATAGAATAGCTTTGTGGGGGAAAGAAAGTTTATTTTAAGTTGAAATATTATAAAACCAGCCTTGCTATTCCTGTAAGTTATTTCTGTATAATAATGCATGGAAGAATGATAATAATGTGTCCTCACAGCTGAGCCTAGCGCTGTGTTATTTGAGGGTAGTTGAAAAGTTAAGTTGTATATTTTTCATAAAATGTTTGACATATCTCTCCAAATAGCCATCTTCAGAAGACTTTAAAACTCCTCCAATAACAGAATCTCTTCAGCTGAGATCTAGAACTATTCTTCATATATCTACCTGTGCTCATTGAAGTTTTAACTTTAAACTTTCCACATTCTCTGATATTTTTTCACAAATTACTCTCTAAAAACACTTGAGTGAAAAGTTAACTCAAGTATAAAGAGTAAACATTGGTCCCGCTCAAGTTGACTAAATTTACTCAAATTTCTCTCCAGTGTGAGTTGATAACTCACTGAAGTTGAGTGAAGTTGATTCCACTCGGGTTGAGTGAAGTTCATTTTCACTCTACATAAGGATGTTCCAGACAAATCTATTTTTACGTCTACTGCGTATGTTTCTGCGCATCTACCAAAATAGCGATATTTAAAAGAAATTTAATGGAAAAAGAAAATATAAGATTCTAAAAGAACAGCTGTGAAAGGATTTTTGCATTAGATAATGTGTTTTCCAAATTTTAAGGCAATACGATCTCAACGAAGTAACGCTGGCAAACTGATTTAGCGAAATCAGGGTAAATTGGATTCATGACGATTAGATTTTCCGATTCTGTATTGTTCCAGAAAACTGTCGAGGCATTTTGGAGAAAATGACATTTTATCTTCTTTGAAAATATTAACTTTTTCTATGAAAATAGAGGCATTTTTCATAGAATTCCTATCTAATCTCATATATTAGAGGGGAAAAAACCATGAAAGTACACCATATAAATTCCTAGATTACGCAAAATTAAGCCTGGTGACCCCTGAATTTTATCCTTTATTTTGAATGTTGAAAGTTTGTTCCACCTGTTGTCGAAATATAAGAAAAATGACATTCTATATTCAAATTGTCTGGAACCTCCTTAAATGGGATCAATTTCCACTCTTCACTAAGGGTTGGAGATAGGGGAAACTAATTTGATCAGTGATTATTATTGGTGGCTTTGAATTTGATCAGCAATTTAATTTGTCTGTGTTCTCACTATGGCATTTTGATTGTTTGATGTCCAACTTTTATCAGTTATTGCTGATCACTGACCCTTATTCTTATTTCCATCTCTGTTCACTCTAGTTTTTTAGAGAGTACCTGTTGTGCTTTAGCTAGGATTTAACTTAAGGGGAACTTTAAATTCTATTTATGCTACATTCTAAAAACTGGTCTCATAAACTTA
The DNA here is from genome assembly GCA_036873755.1 of Hanleya hanleyi. Taxonomy (NCBI): domain Eukaryota; kingdom Metazoa; phylum Mollusca; class Polyplacophora; order Lepidopleurida; family Hanleyidae; genus Hanleya; species Hanleya hanleyi. Next base: position 6,530 of record JAVTVY010014822.1, on the reverse strand, counting down.
AAACAATATTATGTAGAAATATTTACACACTCTTTCAGTTGTCTTGTGAATTATTTACTTTTGTGTGAATATATGTACATGTTCCAGTCTAACATATATTCTCCAATCAATAAATACTATGTCTATTATTGTATTACACTATCTGTTATTTTTCAATTATTATCACATGCTAATATAAGGATTTAAACTATTTAGTGAGTGATAATTGGATATAATAGTTGTTATGATTGCATTGATCAGAGATTGCTGTTATGCATCCACAAATATATAGGATTGCTCACAAAACAGTCATAAGAAGTTTGCCAAATCTGCAGCCAAACAGTGGTCAAACAAAATTCAAACAATATACCAGATCATTCAGGTAAAGATTTTATATAATTAACCAACCAGAAAATAAAAACAGTTACAAATGCGGTACAGTATGTCGTAAACCTTAGGCTTATTAATATACTGTAAGGGAGCTTCTTGAAATTGGGGCATACTAGGAACTGGCATAAGGTATTCCAAACAGTGTGGCATGGTGCGCCGTGTTGGAACTCCTAGGAACTCCATGCCATACAGTTTGGAACTCGGCAGACAAAGGATGGCTTATACCATAACATGCAGCAGCATGGGGATATTGGCCTAACTGGAACTCTAATCCATCCAGATCAGAACACCAAACTGGGCATGGTGTATCCCATTTGAATAACCGGCATATGCCATCCTTACCAGGGAACTCAGTTCCTAATTTCAAGAAGCTCCCGAAAAGAGTGTGACAAACCGCTTATGAGTCTAATAACCAGCACTTCTGTGCTCAAATAACTAGTTGACAGTCCAAAAGATTCTCAACCAGTTTCACGAGTTCACACAATAATATGGCCTTTAGACAACCTCTCTATATATTACAGACTGTTACGTGTTCATACAATTCAAATCGCAGGCCTGTCACTGTCTGGTCACAAACTGAAGAATCTTCTCTGCTGCCAGCCTCTTATATATCGCTCACATAGAACTTTCTTGAAAATGATGTCATATGGAGAACAACGAAGAACTTTCTGGAACATTCTCCACAGCACTAGTGTTTTTCCATGCATCGTACTATAATACACATGTGTCATCGAAAACCTTATCAAGAGCCCTATGCCAAAACTAAAATAAACAAAAAGTGCAGAATGATGTCTCTGTCATAGAACAAACCTGTTTACCAATTACTGCTGTCAGAGCCACACTATAGAAAATTAACTACCATTTGGAGTTTGGAGCTGTTAACATAGATTCAGTGCTTAGAATGGATTTGAGGTCCTCTTTCAAAAAAAGGTGGGGTTCAACAAGGTCACTGAAATCTTCTACAAACCTGTAAAACTCACTCATTCCCAGAAATCTGAGTAACTCCCTTTTAGAACTGGGAATAGGGAAGCCCACAATGGCTTTGACATTGGGTTCACGTGGTAGTACTTGACCATGACTCACCACATGACTCGGACAGGTGACCCGAGTCTGAGCAAACTCACTTTTCTGCAGAATTATCACAATGTTTACCTTGGCAAGTCGAATAACTGCCTAAGATGTTTCAAATGGTCATCCCAGGTGTCACGATGCACCAGCGCATCTTCAATGTATGCAACAGTGCTCCACTTCAGTTATGACCTGATTAATTTAACATTGAAAACTGGCGGGATCATTTTTCATACCAAAAGGCATGACCTTGCACTGGTATAAAGCAGCCGGTGTTACAAACGCATACATTTCTTTAGCCCTGTCAGACACCTACCAGTAGCCTTTTAGCAAGTCTTTCTTGGTCACAGCCTGACCGACCCTATCGATTGTGGACCATCTGGTTTAGCTCTTAATACAATCGATGAGCTCGAGCTACTCTATTTCAGCTGTATAATATCATGCTCTAGCATGTGGTTAACCTCTCCTCGTACCCGAGTTAACTTTTCAGGATTAATCCTGTATGGGTGTTTTCTAATTGGTTTAGAGGGATACAACCTGGCTTGTCAGAACATAATGAGTTGTATCTATGAAGCAAATCATCAATATCTGCTGTTCAGACAAATCATCCAATTTACTGTCAAGGTTCTCTAGAACCTCAGAGTTTGACAGTTTTGCAACCAATGGTTCCATGTGATAACTCTCGTAAGTCGGTGCTATCAGGTTCTTCAGTAATGATTGAATCAGTCTCTATCTGATTATCTACATTAACTACCCCAACCGATAGACCTGGTTCACGTTCATGGTATTTCTTGAGCATGTTTATGACATACACTTTGGGTTTTCCTCCGATCTGGAGTGACTAATGCCACGAGCCCTGGGGCCGATTTCATGAAACCTCATTTGACTTGACTTTTCCAAGGGCGATTTTCGCACTTGACCAAGTGCACTTCAAAAAAATCTCAAGTTGTGTTTCATCAAACGTTTTTGGTCGCACTTGGTCAAATGATGTTTGAAGTGACCTTTTTGGAACTCTTTTGTGCGATTTGGTAATAAATAGTACCCCCGCAGAATCAAGTGCATGCTCAAAATACTTGATGCGCCGGAGCCGATCGGTAGAATTTGAGGTGTCAAATAAATATGTCTGTGCCATGTTTGGCTCTATGAGATGAAGAACAATGCCCCTACGTGTATTATGATGCATGGGCAGAGGAAAAAAACCTCATTTTTCGACACCATCTCCCGTCGTATTGGTCATTTCAAGTACGTTTTTATTTCAAGTGCGGTTTTCAAGGGAGGTCATACCACACTTGAACTCAAGTGCGATTTCAGGTTCAAGTGAACTTTCATGAAAAGCAAAAAGTTAAGTCAAGGGAGATTTTCAAGTGCACTTGAACTTTCAAGTGTGAAAATTGTCTCAAGTGAGGTTTCATGAAATCGGCCCCTGGCCTTGGTGTCAAATCGTGACCTTTTCAGAAAACTTCAGATGTTCTTGGGTAACCTCGCGTGCCTTAGAGAGTCTTTCCCTGAAGATAGATTCGACACGTAGTACAAAAGGTTAGTCTGTTCCATCTCTCTCTCATCATCTTTAATGGACCTCTGGCCTCGTGTCCGTGGACTAGCTCAGATGGGCTAAATAAATCCTGCTGAATCATTGGGTTTTCCCTTGTAGCAAATAGAACAAATGAAATACCTTTGTCCCAACTGTACCCGACAAAATAGATTTCAACATGTTCTTCATAGTCTAGTGATATTGTAAAGAGCCCTGTGACTGGATGATAGGCTGTAGATTTGATTTGTCTGATGTCGAACTCGTGCAGGACTTCCTGGAAAGTCCTGGATTAAAGTTTGACCCCTGGTCAGTTGAATCTATCTGAGGAGGCGATATCGAGTGAAAAATTAAAGCATAGCTTCCAATACTGTTTTTGCGGTTATTGTTTTCAAGGGAACTGCCTCGGGAAATCTTGTGGTCCCATCCATGATCGTCAGCAGATATTTATATCCGGACCTTGTCCTGGGTAGGGGACAGACACAATCTACCAAAACTTGGCTGAATGGATCACCAAATGCCAGAATCGGTATTAATGGAGCTGGTTTTATAGATTCCTGAAGTTTCCATTCAAGATGTCCACATGAACAGCTACAATAGAAGCGTGGCTGGAGTGCAAATCATCACAAGGATCATTTTTGGTTCTTGTGATGTATTTAGAAATATGTAGTCAGTATATTTGTCTCTGGGATCATATTACCGTTATCGTTTTCCATCACCCTTTTAACTTTTGGTTCAATTTCTACCATCCGACATGGATCACAATATCCGTGTGCAGTTTGGGTCGGTAAAAATGTTGCATGTCTCTAGCCTGAGCCTTTCTGATGCCGAAATTGCCTGCTATCAGGATATGAGCCACCCGTAAGAATCCATCCTGGGGGTACCACATTCTGGTGTAAAACTGACCAACTTCCACTTCCTCATTACTATACCAGACTTCACAGCAACATTCAGGGACGTCCTCGGCTTCTTTTTCCGACAATGCGGTGTCCACAATATCCCTGATAACAGGAGCAGCTTGCTGGTCTTTAACTAGTGATGACAGGTTGAATATATAGTCTTGTGAATTATCACTCTCCTAATTACCATCTGGATCCCAAAAAAGTCCCCAATAGCCACACCTGTATCATCCCCCACTTTCTCAGACTGGTCCTCATCCTGTTTCTCTCTATGAGACAGTGACCTAGTTACTAAGCATGCAGGAAATATTCCTGGAAACTCATAGATTAAATCTTCAGTATCAGAGTTAATCTTAGGCTAATCTGACACTGTACACTGCCAAAAATAGGGTACTTAAAACAAGAGAAAAAAAACTTATTTTAAGAAAAAATCATCTTGAAATAAGATAAATTATCATGGAGTGGGGTAAGAATAATTTACTTATGGATATTTCCTTGGATAAGAAAATTATAAGTTTATTTATCTTATTCAAGATTCGCAAATCTTATTCGAAGATCTTAGTTAAGAAAAATTATCTTGGCGCGGTTTACTCATTTAAGAAAAAAAATCTTATTTTTTCTTCAGTAAGATAATTTATCTTGCTATGAAATCTAAAGTAAGATATTTTTGGAGTGGGGTAAGAATATTAAACTTATTCCAGATAATTATCTTGTTCAAGAAAAACTGACCACTTGGATAAGAAAATATTTCTCAAAGCTGTTAACTTGGATAAGACAATATTTCTCAATGCTGTTGAGTTAAATTTTCTTACTCAAGAAAACATGTATACAATCTTCAAGATAAATTATCTTACATTGTAATTTGTAAATTCAACAAAGGGATCTTGAGCTAGCAACATTTACTTAATTAAGAAAAAACATGCTAAACAACATTTAATCAAATTGAATGACAAAAAAAATATTTTAAAAACGGGGAAATTTTATTCAGATGATGCATGCAGTGAATAGTCTTCACATAATAGTAGATGCAAAAGTTTATGCATGTAGAAGGGGTTTCCCAATAATTTCAGCCACGCCGCAATTCCCCCCAGGATCAATAAAACGAGCTCCATAGTGACACTTCAAATATTTTCCTACAATCCAATTAATGTTTTTAACTAATTTTTTTTTATATCATATTACTGCCAAAAACTGAACATGAATATATGCTTGTTACAGTTAGCATTATACATGCAAAATAAAAACATGATCAAAATAATGTCATGCAATTGAAGTATGAGTGAGTGAATAGAATTTAACGTCGCTTTCAACCCATCATCATGCGATTGAAGGGCAAAAGTAAGTCATATATGTAAAACAGATGAAGAAATTATTTTAAATATTTTCAGGCCTTTGTTCTGACATTCATCCTTAAAACCTCTCCTTGACAAGTATTTCTTTCCATTTATAGCAGTAATACTAAAATATACTTGCACAACATTTCTCGCCCATGTCAAAGTTGTATAATATGACAATAGACTGATATATTTAAAACCATGCAAAACGGCCAAACACCAAAGATATGATGGATAATTCTCAAAATTTGAAACTCTGTCATCTTCAATTCTCCACAGACATTACAAATATAACAGCATATTGCACTCTTGATAGTAGAAACACCTAAACTGTTCAAATAGAATTGCCCAGCCTTTGCCCTGATCAGGTGCTTGTGGTGGAGAAAATCCCAATGTTTAGTCGCTAAATCATACACCCAAGTTCATATACGAATATTCTTCCAATGCTGAAGGAAAGAACTATGAAACACTGAAGGAATCAGTACACTGCATACCATGTAGAATCCAGATCTGATGTTTTATTAAAATACTCAAAGCCCCAAAAGTTTCTGCCAGTCAAGATTGTCAGGGGCAACCTGCCACCAATTTACATTTCAAAGACATGTTTCCTGAATAGACTGCAGTGACTGTCACTGGCTTGATGCAATGACTTTGGTTTGAATGCCTATCTGACATGTATCATGAATAAGCTTATTCAACCCCAAAATACTTTTGGAGAATTCAGAACACATTTTCATTTTTTTCCATTATACTGTATTAAATAATTTGATTAGCTAATGTATATAAAAATGTGTTGCTTTCTTTATCTCTTCGACATGGGCGAAGCTTTTCTTGGAAATACGTTTCTACATTGCTGTGCACATGGGAGGTCGAGCTTGTATCTTTGCTTTTTTTACATATATTTTTCGTGTTTGCTTTGAAACCAATGTCCCAGTCTTAAACTTACTTTCTAATTGCCTGTGTTCAGGTAGACAAAAACGACGAAACACATCTGCAGATCCGCACTTTCACCAACAGAAGCCCCTAGGATCTACTTTATGTTTCCCAATTTGTTGTTGTTGTTGTTGTAAATCTGTAAATCCACTCCCAAAGAAAGCAAATCTCATTTTCGACGTTTTCGCTCAGTTCATTGAACACATTGAGCAACATACTACTCTCATTCATCTGTAGAATGATACATTGAGAGGCTCAGTTGAGTTTCCTCAATAATGTACCTGGATACCAACATAATTCGCGAGAATTGTGAGAGAACATGAAATCTTCAGTTGAAAATGGCGGTAAAATACATGAAGCCATATGAAAACCATAACCGCACGTGAAGGTGGACTTGCA